>JAMWFC010000065.1:303872-360185 GCA_027475525.1 Macrolepiota albuminosa | reverse complement strand
AGTGAAGAGATAAGGAGTGAGAAAAGGAAGAAATGAGGAGTCCCCTGACATCACCCCCCCTCTAGAGCGCGGCGTCTTGACGTGCTGGATAGAAGTAGTTCTGGATGGCCTGGTCTACCTTGGAAAGAGAATAGAGGCCTCTGATTGCCCGGGAAGCATTGGGATGCTGTTGATAGAATTCCCGGACTAAGGCAGGGGCATGGACATTCTCTTGTGGCTCCCAGGAGATGTCCTCGATTCTGTAGCCCTTCTACTTGACCTTGAACTGAAGCTTATTCCTAAAGAGTCGGCTGTCTAGGATCCATTCCACTTCGTACTCTTCTTGGTTGTTTACCAGAACTGGTGGTGGAGGTGGCTGTGGATGTCGACCTGGGATTGGATCCTCTGGGGCTGGAGAAAGCTTCACCACATTGAAGACTGGATGGAGTTGACTCATTCCACTAGGCAGCTTGAGTCGATAGGCAAGTGGGCCTACCTGCCGTACTATAGGAAAGGGTCCTAGATGATGGTGAGAAAGCTTCTGAGAAGGTCGGGTGGTAGCAATGCCAGAGGCATCCAGGTAGACTCAATCTCCAGGCTTGTACTTGGGGGCTGGAGTTCGTCCACGATCATAGTAGCAGGCCATGTCATCCTTTGCCTTAGCTAAAGCTGCCTTCATCCGATCTATGAACTCGTTGACAGCTTCATTCTCTGAAGATCATCCACGAGGCTCGAATCCCATCCGAGGATGTCGACCAGTATCTAGAAGGAAAGGAGACATCTGGGTGGCAGCATGTACACGGTTGTTGTACTGGAACTCTGCCTCTGGTAATAGGTCATCCCAGTCATCCTGTCATTTATTGCAGAAGAGCCGGAGATACTGTTCTAGCTCCTGATTGACATGCTCAGTCTGGCCATCAGATTGGGGGTGGTAGGCTGTGAAAGTGTGGAGTTTGACATGGAGGAGGCAATACAGTTCTCTAGTAAACTCTGCCACAAACTGAGGTCCACAGTCCGAGACGTAAGCATCTGACAACCCATGGAGCTTCCAGACATGCTTTCGGTACAGATTGGCAGTGCCCATGGCTGAGCAAGTAGTGTGTGTTGGAATAAAATGAGCACGCTTGCCACAGAGATCCACTACCACCATGATTGCATCATATCCATGAGAATCAGATAACTCAACAATGAAGTCTACCCAGGCCACACTCCAACGCTCAGCTGGGATAGGCAATGGATGAAGTTGTCCCATAGGAGGCTGACAACAAGGCTTAGTCCGAAGGCAAAGATTGCAGATGGAGGTGTAAGAGCCAATATACCGTGACATTTGAGGCCACCAGTAATTCCGTGAGACCAGCTCCAGTGTCTTCCATCTGCCAGGATGTCCTGCAACTCGAGAGTCATGATGCTGCTCCACAATCCGCCTCTGGAGATCTGGCAGGTTGGGAACATAAATGCGTCCCCAAAAGGTGAGAAGACCATTCTCCAGAGACCACTGGTCGGTGCAGACAGACTTCACTCCAGTTTTCTCTTGAGCATGCAAGGCCATGGCAGCCTTAGCTACCAGATCTTCTTGAGTGCCCTCCCGGTTACCTCGTCGGATGTCTCAAAGGATGCTCACTTCTTCTCCCTGGCCAACCACACCTTCTAGAGCACAGATAGCAAATAGTTCTGGCTTTAAGAGTACAATATTGTCATTGTCACTAGCTCCTGAACCATGATCTGCTTGCCTAGAAAGCACATCTGGCTTACCCATGCTCCGTCCAGGTTTGTGATGCAGAGAGAAGTCGAAGTTGGCCAGATACAAGGACCATCGAGCCTGTCGGCGGTTAAGTTTCTTGGCCGTCCGAAAGTACTCTAAGTTCTTGTGATCAGTCCACACCTCAAATTTATGCCTGGCACCCTCAAGGAAATGTCGCCACTCCTCAAATGACCGAATGATAGCTAGCATCTCCTTGTCATGGATCTCATAATTTCGCTCCACAGCATTGAGACTCTTGGAGTAGAAAGCCACAGGATGCCACTTACCATCCTCCCTTGACTGTTGAGAGAGAACGGCTCCAGTAGCAAAATCTGAGCTATCAGCTTCGACACAGAAGGGAGAGTCATCGTCTGGGAATATAAGGACAGGCTTTGAAGTGACTGCCTGTTTGAGGGCGTCAAAGGCTGTCCGCTGTGCTGCATCCTAGTGCTAAGGAGTGTCCTTAGTGGTGAGATCAAAGAGGGGCCGGGCATGGTGTGAGAAATCCTGAATAAACCTCCGGTAGAAGTTGGTGAAACCCAGGAAGGCCTGAACCTCCTTCTTGTTCTTAGGCTCTGGCCACTCCGCTACACCAGCCACCTTGACTGGGTCCATCTCAGCCATTCCATGAGAGATGATCAGTTCAAGATATTCAACCTTAGTCTGCTCAAACTCGCACTTCTCTGGCTTAAGATAGAGCTGGTGCTGGCGAAGATGTTCCAGTACAATGCATGTAATCCGACAATGCTCCTCTAGAGTCTTGGTGTAGATGAAAATATCATCAAGGTATACGCACACAATACCTTCCGCTATGAGGTCTCGGAAAATGTCGTTCATCATGGTCTGGAAGGTGGCAGGGCTATTAGTGAGGCCAAAGAACATTACCAGAGGTTCAAAGAGTCCACAATTTGTTTGGAATGCTCCCTTCCACTCATCTCCTTCTTTGATGTGCACATTGTTGTAGCCCCAGCAGACATCCAACTTGGTAAAGTAGCGTGCACCTCAGAGGTTGTTGACAAGCTCTGAAATGAGTGGTAAGGGGTAGCAATTCTTCACAGTCATCGCATTCAAGACTCGATAGTCCTGAACCAGACAAGCTCTGAAATGAGTGGTAAGGGGTAGCAATTCTTCACAGTCATTGCATTCAAGACTCGATAGTCCTGAACCAGACGTAGAGATCCATCCTTCTTCTTAATGAAGAAGACTGGAGAGGCCATCAGAGACTTTGAGGGACGGATGCGACCAGAGTCTAAATTCTCCTGCAAAAAGGCATCAAGCTCATCCTGTTCTTTGGGAGAGAGTGGGTAGACCTTGCAGCTAGAGGGCTCAGCATTGGGCATAAGCTCAATTGCATGGTCCCACTGCTTACGCTCTGGCAGGGAGTCAAATGATGCCTTAGAGAAAACATCCTCAAAGTCTTGCAGGTGATGAGGAACTGCATCTCGGAACGACTTAGGAGCAGAGTTGGCAGCAAATGCCTGAGCTAGCCGCTGGGAGGTAGTTTGGCTAGCTCTGATCTCTGCTACAGTTGGTGGAGGTTGTAATGTAGTTGCATAAATCCTATCACCTGTCTCGATAGCCTCATCTGGAGACTCTGGGTCAGGAGCACACCCAAATTCACCCTCACGTCCATCTTCTGTCTGGGCTTCACTCACTACACCTCGAACGTCCTCATAGAGGGCCTTTCTATAAGAGAACGCCAAGGGAGGAGGATCCAGTAGGTCAAGGTCTGCAAAGGGGAAGTGTCCAACTCAGCAAGCCCGGATAGCAGCACGCTCACAGACTGACTCTCTGTGCTCCTCTCTAACTTCCTTGGCACATGTAGAACACCGTCAAGGGCAGCGGCTCATGCTCACCTTACCCCTGGCCCAGTCAATCTCAGGATTGTGATCATGCAGCCAGGAGAACCCAAGTATCATGTCCTGCTTTCCTAGGCTGGTAACCGCAAAGACTGCACACTCCGAATGAGTCTGATAACAAAGGACTAAATCCACCACTGAGCGGATGGATCCAGCTTCATTGAGCGTACCGTCAATATTATAGACTGGAATAGGGTGAGAGAGGGGACAGGTAGTGAGCTGGTGTTGTTCCACATAATGGGTGTCTAGGAAGAGTCCAGTAGCACCACTGTCCAAGAGAGCTATGATGCTTTGAGTCTGCTGAGTGTCAGTTGTCTCAATCTCCACATTCAGATGCAGAGAGTTGGGAGAGGGAGTAGAGGCAACAACAGAGTCTGCTGAGTGTCAGTTGTCTCAATCTCCACATTCAGATGCAGAGAGTTGGGAGAGGGAGTAGAGGCAACAACATAGCAACGAGGAAGGCGTCGTTCCCAAGCTGGAACACATGGTCATCGGACAGGGGAAGGAGGAGAGGAGGTCTTAGCTGAGGCTTGGACCAAGGGGGTATCCAAGCTGGAACATGTGGTCGTCGGACAGGGGAAGGAGGAGAGGAGGTCTTAGCTGAGGCTTGGACCAAGGGGGTATTTTGTACGTCGGAGGGGGTGCTTACAGTTTCAGTCAGAGAATCAGGAACAGGGAGCGATACATTAGAAGACTCTACTGATTGACATGTAAACTGATTAGCACCAGGCAGCGGAGGCATACAACTCATCTGTCGCTCTATTGAAAACCCTCCCCTGCAGAACCAAATGACACATCCGATGGTTCTGCTACAGCTTCCACAGGACCCAAGGACTCCTCCAAAGGTTCTGCTTCAGTCTGTACATCTGGGGAGGGGTTTCCTCGAACGTCTCGGGCAGCAAGGAGCTGGAGAAGGAGCTCCTCCTGCTCTAAAGCTGAGAGATAGCGCACCTCTAACCCCTGGGGACAATACCGAGCAAAGTGACCAGGCTTTCCACAGCGACGGCAGAGGAGAGGAAGGGAGGAACGTTGACGAGAGGCATCAACATCCATAGGTACTCCAAAAGGAAGAGGACGTGCTGCAGGTACCTGAGCTGGGGGTGGAGCGCGAAATGGAAGGGAGGGCTGGATGGGATGACAAGCAGAAAACAATGCCTGTGAGGTGGAGCGAGGGGCAGTTCCACGGTGGAGCTCACGTTGTAACTCCATAAGCTGCCACTGATCACGTGCTACCTGATACCAGGTCTCAATACTTGTGTCATCAGGTCGTCCCTCAGCCATGCTGTCGATCCAGTTCATGAGAGAGGGAAGGAGGCCATCTCGGAAGGTGAGACAGAGCTGAAGACCATCCGGATAACAGGCCTGTTCAGCAAGAGCTCTGAAGGAGTCGATGTACTTATCTAGGGTCCGCTTCCCCTGCCCATATCAATGAGGATCTTGGAGAGTGAGGGCTGCCACCTTAGCAGGGTCCAAGGGGAAGAACTCTGTCCAAAACTCCTTCTCAAACTGATCCCAACTTCCAAAACTCTCCACTCCTCCAGGGCGTCGAAAGACTCGTAGTGTGTATGTCGAAGCTCGCCCAGACTTCATGTAAGAAAGAACCCAAGCGATCTTGAGAGCATCAGAGGGGAAAGCCTCACCACTGAGCTGAATATAGGTGATGCAGGACTGCAGGAAACGCTCGCCTATCGCTCGGTCACCATTGAATGCATCTGGGAGTGCTGAGTGAGGAAGATTGGCATGAACTGGAGGGGAGGCCCCAAAGCGAGGGACTGGGGGTGTGCCAGCCCTAACTGGAGGTGCCTGGAGAGGGGCAGGAGTGAGAGGGAGGCGCTCTAAGAGGGCCTGAAGGGAATGGGAGATGGTGTCTGTGGCCTGACATAATCCAGCAAGTTCAGTGGTGTGGAGGGTGAGGGAAGCTTGAGTAGTCTGCACCTGAGTCTCCAGAGCAAGCAAGCGACCCCAGGCATCATCCTGAGGGGCAGAAGCGTCCAGGGGAGTGTCTGAGGGGGCTGGTTGGGTCATAGAAGCAACAGAGGGGCAGGGAGTAATCCAGTGGGGGAGGGACCTAAAGGGGCAAGAGAGGGCTCAAGCAGGCTGAAGGGGGCTCCCAGACTGAAATGTAGAGACTTGTTTTGCTGTAAGGGCGACCTCTAGAGGCTGTGGCTCAGTCACACAGCTGGCAGAGGGAGATCCAAAGTGTATTAGAATATATACTGACAATATCAAGGTAGCTACTCACCTGGCAGAGGGAGATCCAAAGAGAACAAGTCTAGGGATTCCCTATGCCAGGTTGGATGCTTCTGGGGCCTCTGAAGTGTGGGAAACAACTGTACAGTACAACAAAACCTTAAAAACTCAAAAATTGACTAACCAAACAACTGTGCAAACAAGGCAGGAAAACTCTGGACTTTGGAAGTTAGAAATGCAAACTCCAGCTTATATAAGCAGTCTGGAAGTGGTGCTGAAGGGCCCACACTTGTCTGAATGATAGCTAAAGAACCAGAGCACCTCAAAGGCTGAGAATAGTACCAACAGATAGTGTTGAGAGAATAGAAACAGCAAAATGAGAGAATGATAAAAGAAATAAGGAAATGAATGAAAGAATTGTGAAGGAATAAGGAGTGAAAGAAGGAAGAAATGAGGAGTCTCCTGACACTAGCAGGCACTACTGGCTTGTCAGCTTCCTGTTTCACCTGTGGGAACAGTACTTCTTCTGGTACTGGCTCCAGCTGCACCTGTATAGCCAGCCTCAAAGTCATGGTTTCAACCTCTGATGTTGCTGTAGCTCAATAGCCTGTGAACTGCTGCTGCCATTGACCTGCTGCTACCTGCATCTGATACTGCTCCAATGTCAGGGTAGACTCAGGTATATTCCTCCATGGTATCTCCTGGGGACTTTTCTCTCATCTGCCTGGCCTATTGTAGCTTAATCAGGCCACACCTGCCATTCCCAGAGCCCCTGCTCTAAATGGAGATGGTCTTTTTCCTTTCTGCAGGGCCACTGATGGCAGTCTCAATCCTGCAAATTGCACAGGTGCCCTTTGAGGTACTTGTATAATTGGGGGTGACTTGCTGGTCACTCTTGTCTCTCCCCCAACTCTATGCTGGGTAGGATGTCTCAGCTCTGTCATAAGCAGACTTCCTGGCATATCTGTTTTGGCTGGAGTCAACTTGACCTCAGCCTCTTCCCAGTTTGTTGCCTGCTGGGCATGCATGTGTGGTGCTGTTGGTGTGGCATTTTCATCACTTTGCTTTGGAGCAATATTGCCATTCTGTTCAGGTGGCAATGACTTATGATCTATTCTGTTGGCAGTTGGCTTGCATTCAGCACTCAAGAAGCTTGATGGTTGATGTCACTGTCAATTAGGATTCTAGAACTAAGTTCTAGAATGAAAGAGTCTTGTTTGTTTGCATGCAGATTATCATTGTTTGACAATTCAAAAAAGTGTAACAATTTGACATTCACTCACACAAGGCACAGAATCTGCCAGATTGGTAGATTTCTCTGTATGTAGCATAAGTGAAACAGTCTACCCAAATAAATACAAATACATGTATTTGTATCTAGTAACTGTCAGTATTATAAATAAATATTAATAGCACCTCAGAGAGGTGCTATGTACTACTAAATAGTAATATCTCAGAGAGGTATTACCATGTTATTTACAGCTATACATGTAATAGATACAATACTGCAGATACTCTGTTACAAGCTGCCCAGGGACAAGGGAGGGCTTAGGGGAAGGGGAAGTGTGGTGCTGAGATAGGAGCCACAGCCCAGTGTAGGTCACATTTCAGCTCCATGAGCTGCCACTGCTCCCAGGCCACTTAGTACTATGACAGGATCTGGTCATTGGTGGAGCATCCCTCTATGAGGTTATCAATGCACTCTATCAGGACTAGGTGGAGCCCTTCACAAAATGCCAGGCAAAGTTAGAGGCCATTGGAGTATCCTACCTGCTCAACCAGAGCATGAAAGGAGCTGATGATTCTCTTGTCCATACTGGTCCTTGTCTCAAAGGGCTAGTGTGGCTGTTTTGGCAGGGTTCCAGGAGAAGAACTCATTCTGGAATTCCTGTTTGAACTTGGCCAAGTCCATGAACCTGGCAATGCTGTCAGGCTGGTTTCATGTAAGACAGGACCCATGCAATTTTCAGATTGTTGGAGACAAAGTCATTTAGGCAGAGCTGAATGTAGGTGACACAGGACTGGAGGAACTGCTCCCCAGATGTGTGGATACCATTGTATGCATTGGAGATCACCAGGTGTGGGAAGTTGGACCCCTCCTACCCTCTGCAACTGGATAGTGTGGTGCAGGCAGTGGAGGTTATGAGGAGTGGCTGCCACCAGAGTGAGATGCTTTAAGAGTGCACAGAGTGAATCAGAAATGGTATTGGTGAATGTCTGGAAGCTCTATGGTCTCTCCAATGCATGTGTCTGACCAGCATCCCCAGTTTGTCATGGAATTCACCTGGAGCTCTACCATTTCCTCCATGTAAAGCTTCACACCTCCACTGCCTACTATCCACAGTCAGATGGCCAGATCAAGCATGTCAACCAGGAGTTGGAACAGTGCCTCTGCTTGAGTAAAAAAAAAAGAAAGAAAGAAGAAAAACACATACACACACACACAATTGGTCAGCTTCACAACAAGGTAGACCTTGGGCATACCATGCTAGCAATGGCAAGCAAGTCGTTCTTGGAATGGCTATAGAGTGTATACAACCATGTGCACAATCTCATTGTCTCAAAAGGCATACTTAAACAGGACCCTTGAATGCTTTGGAATAAAGGATTGCAACTCACATGCTACTCCACCTCCTACTAGCATTCAACTCACTAAATCAATGGCACTGCAGTATGAAGCAGACTACCACTATATGGCTGATAAGCTCTACCAAAGGGTTCTTGGATTGCTGATGTGGGCCTAGGTTACAAGTATATCTACATTATTTTACTTCCATCTATACTTACATATGGCCTGTAGTCTTGACTCTATTTTGTAACTCTAAGGTCATTTATGGCTGTCTTTACCCACTGTTGAGACACCTGAGTTGGGGAGGTTTAGTGTCAGGGTCACTTTGGCTTGGTGAAAGACCCAGTATGCAGGTGATTCTGGTAAGCATTGCTGAAAATGAAAGGGTTTAGAAATTGGGACAGAAAAAGTAAGAATTACTGGTATACCCACCGCATCCATCCCTTCCAATTTTATACACATACTTGGGGCATTGCTCAGAAATCAGAAATGGATCAGACTGGAGTCTGGATAATAGGTATATATATATGATCCTGTGTCAATTATGACATTGATATAATACAGATACAACCATGGAATAAATATATGTAATGTCTTGTGACGTACAGTATGAAAGAATGATGGCATAGCTGAACCAACCTTGATCCAATGTCTAGGGCTCGTACATGATTTCAGGAAAGAATGTGGGGAACATTGGAACAAATCAAAAGGTGCTGGAGATAGCTTCTGACTTGGTCCATAGTTATACGTCGGCGTGGTTCTCTTTCAAAACAGAGCAACATTAACTTCCATATCTGGTCGGTAATGGCTTGTACCCGAGGGCGCTGCGGTAACTCCCCTTGAGCGAGGTGATATACAACCGCAATGTTACGCCTGATATGCGCCCACGGAACCTTTCCACTCAATACCTTGGTCCCACCGGTCAAATTACTACACATGATAAAGTTGAAGGTGCCTTACTTCAAGCATAGCCATCCCAAAGCTCCAGACATCTGTTTCAGGTGTTGAACTATCATATGAGACACCGTGGTCCTGTTCGTCGTGTTCATAGGGAAGATCGATGAACTCAGGTGCCAACCACCGTATATAGTCGCGGTCGCATTGGTCCTCGGATGCTCCATAGGCTCGAGGCAGGTGTTCTAAGCCAATGTCGACCAACTTAGGCTCCCCGTGCTCATCGATGAATATATTTCCCTGCGGAACTCTCTGTCAGCATTTCAAGAGAGCGGATCAGCACCGAGTGACTTACACCACGTACGGCCCCGTGTACGACAGGTGGATCTAGACTGTGCATAAATGCCAAAGCATCCGCAACTTTCAAAAGCTGTTTATGCAAAAAAAATATGCTCAATATGGTGAAGGACTCGAGAAACTGCGGGTCCTTACGAGAAGCAAGGGGTTAGTTTTCGGTGTATGACGGATATACTGGTTAATGTCCATTCTATATAGGGGGATGACGAGCGATGGCACTTTGCTCCAGCAGGGTGCTTCGACAAGTCCACAGAAGGATGAAATGTTCTTATGACCGGCTGCGGCACGATCCCAATCATGGAGCTTACTCCTGAGACGCTGCGGAGAAATTAATATCGAGTGGACACGCAGACGACGCATGCATTGAGCCCGGAGAAGGTCGCTCACTGCGTAAAAGGCCTCTTGAAGCTTTTCGTCGAAGCTACTGCTATACCAGAATCTGACCCGTAGTGGAATGCCATTCATTTTTCCGTGGTAGTCCGAGCGATGGGCATTCCCAGTGTACGCAATATCAGGGATCTCAAGTTTTTCAGCCCCTTCAAAAGGATAGACGGCGCCGTGCTTTCTGAAAGGTGTTCTCCAAGTATGGAATTCATTAGTTATCAACTCAGAGGTTCCATCCTCGACCAAGTCGTTCCATGCTGGCATATTGCGAATGAGCTGACAAGATTCGTGGTCGAGACTAAAAGTGTAGATGGAAAGGGAAAAGAACGAAACGCCTGAACGGCTCAAAGTTTCGTTCCCTCGCTTTTATGTAGTGTGACACTGCTTACAAGTTCCATAAGAACCGCCAAATGTGCTCAGAGGGGAAGTGCCACAGTATATATGATAGAAATCGATCAAGCACCGAAAGACAGCGTATTGGTTAATTTATGGAAACTTTACTACTCGTAGCTTGAAGGTGTCACATAGCACAGGTCGCTGTAGTCACAAGGCCGTGGGGGGCAGTGAGGATGATCCGATCTGAATACAAAATCGTGTTGTTCACGTATAAATGGTGTCACTCGAGTCAGACATCAGCCAGCGGCGACTCGAAGCATCCTTTGTAGGGTCTCCTTTGTTAAGGATCAGTCTCAGGAAAGAATCTATCACCATCTTTCTGCCCAAATTGTTGTCAAATCGGTAGAACGAGAGTCAACATGTTGTGTGTGAGTTCAGAGAAATTGCGTCGCAGGAGAAATGACTATGCTTGGCGATGATCAGTCGTTGAGAGGAAGTGCTCGAAGAAGAGTTTGAGTTCGGCAGAGGAGTCTGAGCTGGTTCGTCACGAGTCGACCCACCTCCCGATCACTGATGACATAATCACTCGCTATCTCCTTAGGCCAAAAGAAAATGGAAACTTCAGGGCTGTCTACGTAGGCTCTCAAGGTTTCGTATGATTTGTAAAGCTAATGTCTATCACTCTCTGTATAATGTCTTGATCGTGGTCAGCCCGGCTGTCTTGATTTATATTGCGCTAATTTCGGCGTTTGAAAGAGGAAGTCATGATCTCGCCGCACGAACCGATCCTTATATCACCGTGAGCGCAATTTGACTTTACTTTTTACGACCTGCCCCCGAACGCTGGACAGTGACAACCACATTGGCGTGTTACGATCTGCGTCGGCCTCTGTCATACACGCATCTTTGAAGGTTTGACCTCGCTCCAGTTCTCCAAGGCCTGGGTCTTCGTTCTTTCAAGATGTGGGATTCCGATAGCGGTCACCACAAGGAAGATTCTCCGAGCCCACCTCTTCCAATGCAGATGCCAAGTCCAGGGTATAGTCTATTATTGTGCCAAGGAGTTGAACTGAGTTGTTTTCATCATGGTTAGCTTTTCGATGCCCGGGCCGTGAGTCCTCACAAGGAAAGATATTTTGACCCTTCTTCTAATAGTCCCTCGTGGTCACAGCCAACTAGGAGAATTTGGTCCGATGATTGGAGGTTTTGCACCTTCTTCATACTCACCCACAATGCCTGATTTTGCACCACCGACTTACATGTAGGTTATCCTTTCGATTGACCTTCTGCATTGACCTTCAACTTTGGCGCCGCTTCAGCCTGCCACAGTAATGGAGACTTGCACAGAGACTAATGTTCAAGCGTACTGACGCTTGTTCCTCCTCCAGATTTGAAAGAACCTTGTACTACGGTCATAATGCTCCTTCAAGGCAACCATTCCCTGTAATTCCGTCTTACACGCCTCCCTATGCCAATCCACCATTCCAGGCCGATGACTATCAGCGGACGCGTGCACACTCGTACTCTCACTCCCGTGCTCACCACTCCCACTCCCATTCTCACTCCCATTCTCACTCTCATTCGCATGTCCCTTCACATGTGCCTCCACCTGTACTTCCACATCTCCCTCCCCCCCGACCCGCCCCGACAGCTCACAGCGCTAAACCTCCAAAGAATTCGAGGCCTCCAACGCCATCCAAATACTCATCAGACAAGCCCCTGCCTCTACCTCCGAAATTGCCAAATAAAGTGCATCACAGCCAATCGCTTGGTGCAATCCCCCATTTTCAGTACTCCAAGTGTACTGGCCGCAAGAAGGCGCTATGTGTACGTCGCCTTCCTGAAATCTTCTTCCTTATTGGTGTGATGGTTTGTTTCGCTCATGCAGATTGGGATCAACTATCTGGGACAACAGAACGAACTTCGCGGATGCATCAACGATGCAAGACATGTTCGCGATTTTTTGATCAGTAAGGAATTTTCAGACACGGTGATCTTTCCTACTCATCAGGTTACAGAGAATTGGGGATACAAATCAGGAGACATCGTGTTTTTATCAGATGGTGCAATCAATCCGCGTCAGATACCAACACGACAGAACATCCTAGATGCGATGCGATGGCTCGTGCGCGGAGCTCAGCCCCATGACTCGCTTTTTTTTCACTGTAAGATCCGTACTGGTTATGATCCGGACCCGTCATTATTCTTGACCTATTATAGATTCGGGTCATGGAGGGCAGACAAAGGATGTCAATGGAGACGAACTTGACGGATATGACGAAGGTATTTACTTAAACTTACTGCAGTTTGGTTCTTTTTCTGACGGAAGTTGGAAGTCATATTTCCCGTGGATTTCAAAAAAACTGGACATATTATTGATGATGTTCGTGTTCTGAGCGACCTAACTTTGTATATTCATTCAGCTGACCGTGTTCCCAAATTAGGAGATGCATGATATCATGGTGAGTTCCGAAGGCGGTTGTATGGAGCAATTACTCAGTCGGGCTGATCAGGTGAAGCCTTTGCCAAGTGGGTGCCGGCTTACCGTAAGTGCCATGTGCATACTTTGCGATTGCATATTTAGAAACTATCATTCTCTTCTCAGGCACTCTTTGACGTAAGTGAACTACATCAATAATTTTTTTTCTCGCGAACTTTGATCATGGTCGTTTTAGTGTTGCCATTCTGGGACTGTCTTGGGTAAGTTTTTCATTTCATCATTTCAATTTAACGCTGATTCAGGTACCGTAGATCTTCCGTACATCGTGAGTACGCCTTTACTGCATCGATATTAGAGAGATAAATGTATAGTACTTAGTATTCTTCGCATGGCCGATTGAAGGGAAGCCACGTTACTGATCGCACGAGGAAGCAGTTGACAACTCCCGCGGACGTGGTAAGAGCACAGGTAATATCCCACTAGTCCTCTGTTAATGAAACTTGCACCAGATATCCTGGTCTGGATGCCAGGATGGTCAAACCAGTGCAGATACATTTGCAGGAGGTGTAGCTGTCGGGGCGATGAGCTATGTAAGTGATCACGAGTACACCTGGTGGCATACTCGTTTACGTATTCATCTGCAGGCCTTCATATTGTCTCTAAGTACGTTGACTATCTGACAACACTAAATTTGGAATTAACGCTTTACACACCATAGCCCGAAACCCCAAGCAGTCGTACCAAGAGCTGCTTAGATCTGTGAGGTAAGAATACCTTATAATTTGTTTGACAGGTCGAATCTTCTCATCTTAACACCTATAGGTTAATCCTGCATCCGAGGTTCAGTCAGAAACCACAGCTTGGAAGCTCCCATCATATCGTATGATCCCGTATAATTAAGATACTCCACGATTTGATCATGCTGTATACAGGATACTTCCCTCCAGTTTCTTTTATGAGCTCTATCGAGGAGACTTCTGTGATATGAGTGAGTAATGCTGTACAGTGTAATGTTTTTCCCTTGAACAATATCTCCTCTCGTTACGCCTTCTTTTTATGGTTTGTTATATCCATGTTGTCTCACCTAGATACATTAGACTTCTTGTAATGAGACGATGTGTAGCGCCTCAAAGCGAATTGCGAAGCCATAACACTATGGACTGTCTATAATCCGATTATGAGATGGTGGATAGGCGGGGTGAGCCTATTATTCTCTATTCTACATATCAAGAACGGACTCTCGAGTGTCCTGACAAATTCTCCAGAGATTGTCCATATCAACCTGATGCCCTAAGATTCAAGGTTTTGGTTTCCGTGCTTTCCCCGGTATTGTTTATGGATATACACAACAAAATCCACGTTGTTCGCCCGACAATTCTCTCTGAAACCGAGCTATTGTCCTCACAATGAAATACCCGTTTTCTAGTCATAGCGGAGTCGAGTCTTTTTGCTCTTGGTCTCATCAGAATAGATGTGCGCAACTCGAGCTCACCCCAGCTCTGTCAATGAAATTTGGAAAGGTTTACCATCCAGCCCTGGAGTATGAGCCACCGTTTTACTCGCCTCATAACTAGTATATAGAAACATCATTCCCTTTATAAAGGCTTGCTGAAGCAGAAGAAGACTTGGATTATGCCTTTCCATTGTTGATCGACACACGCTAACCGCTCGAGGGATAGAGGTCTTGACTTGGGACGTTGAATGTTTCCTTGACTTCACAACTTCATAGCTCCCGAGCGTACAGACAACTGTGTATGCAAAAACTAGACATTCCTCTTGATAATTATCCCAAGTTACTCCAACTAGAACAGTAAAATCAGCCATATATATTACTACCTTAATGTGCTGTAGATTGTACTTCTGTAAAGTCGATATTGAAATTGTGCAGATCAAACTTCATTTTACTCCTTAAAGAACTGTCCTCGGGCTGCAAGTCGGTTTGTCCATGGATAGATTTGGAAGGGGTAGAACTTCATTGAGAATCCCAAGTCTTTCAATCATCGCATCGCTCTGGATGCAAACATCTGAGACGATGGCCCAAAATTCAAACAACAGTCCCAGTTTCTCTCTTATGTTCTGAATTTTCGTCGATGTCCGACCGGTCGAGGTCAACCATAGCAATCCCACTGTGATGTTCATGGCCTAGTTGATTTGTAGAAGAGCCTCCTACGGTGACTTCTTCACTTCGTTCTGCAGAAGATTCGCCGGTCCGAAACCTCATCGTGGTAGACTCAAGGCCCTTGGATATTTCACGTGTATCCCACAACGATTTGTGCATCCTTACAAGGATAATGATGACGGTTGGATACATTCCCTGGTATGCCGTGGTAAAACGAGTGTAATTTATACAAGGACTCGGACTAACCATTGCCTGCTGAATTATCGCGTTGACGACGTTGAAGGCGAATAATCCTGCTGGTGACAACGGTGCCTTATATATCGGCACGGCTTGTAAGGTCTATGACTCCAACTGTGTCTTCAAGCGAGATTAAGAACGGAAAAATCACATACATAGATTACAATATAGACAAAGCCAGATTCGATCAAAAGCGTGAGGACCTTTTCTACTGCGGTCTTTCGACGTGCATTCCCAAGGTACTTTGACATGAGTTTTCGATGGAGCCTATTCGGAAATTGTGTTAAGATCAAAAAGGTTTTGTAGGTAATTCGCTATTAGCCTCACCATGCTTTATATGCAATGAGGAAAGTGCAGAATATATTGGTCACGTACGAGAGGGTATAACTTGAAAGGTCTGCATGAGCACACTTCGCGGCACCTACGGAAGCGGCGGTTGGTGTGAGATCATTAATTGCCCAATGAGTCTGCACATCACAACCCAGTTCGTAAAGGCCAGCAGCTGTAGTAAAAGACGAGAAAATGAAACATTGTTAAAAGATGAGTACTATAAAGACTTGAAACTGACCGAGTGAACCAAGCCAAGTCCCGATAGGAATTAAAAGCCATATTCTCTGCCTTTTATAGATTGTCCATGTTCTCCATACGACCACTGAGTCACCGAGGATCAGCTGTAGTCACGAAATCAGCACGCTTAACCAATAGCACAATACCGACCGCTTCACCATGAAGATGAACAACATTTCTCCAGTCCAAACCAATTTCTTCAGCTGGTCATTAGCTCGATCGAGTTTTTCCTGTAGAGGCTGATCTGTATTGTTAACCATGATGATTTGGATACGTCTGATAAGGTCCGAAGCATCAAGGGACAAGAATATAGTTCCACCAAAGAACATGAGAATTGTCACGACCAGAAGGCATATGTTCGAAACCCGAGACTTTACCCCACGATGGCTGGGAAACCCGTTAGGAAAGCTGATTGTTCTAGGTACCAGGACTGACTAGAAAATTCCGACAAGAAATGTTATCAAAATGAGATATATTCCTTCCAAGTAGCGTGAGAACTGGTGTGTTGCCATAATCTGTAAAGTCCCATACCATAACAAACTGCTCCCGCAATAACACGGGCTACCTTCAAGTTGAAGTCCTGCCCGACTTCTGCCAAGACATCTGTTTTACTCGACATGAAAGGGAAGGGATGCCGTGACTCTTTGTCAGCTACAAGGCGAGCATTTTGTATCAGGTGGGCATGTGCTCTTGATGGCCAACGCTATTCGGGTTGAAACTGTCATCTGTCACCACTTGCAAGGGAGGGGCCGCCGGCAAATCCGAGAAAGGGTGCAAGATCTAATCTTATCCATTGATTATCATGATAAATTACCAAATAACCCCTAAAGTCCCATCAAGAAGCAAAGAAGTGTCCTGCCAGAAATGAAAGATTTCATTGAACCCATTAGTCTTAGTTCAGTGAATAAGTCAAGTCCACATATCTCCTCAAAGTGTTTCTGACATCATGATCTTGAACAAATGCGTGAACAGCGCGGGAACTTTGCAAGTGGCATATTGGTGCAGGACGCAGTATATCAATCGCTCGACTAAAACTTTATTATTCGCGCGCCCTGGACGGCCCGCTGTGCCGATCGATACGTTGATACTCATCTTTCTTTTCTAATCAAGTACCAGCGTAGTAGTCGTCACAGGACTCAGGTATAACCCACTCCCACTGTTTTTTTTTTCAAGATAACTAAAAGTAGGCTAAACATCATGCCCTTTTTCCTTTCAAAGACATCTTGTGGGATTAGGCATGCGTATATCCAACATTGCAGACGGCGTTGAAACATTGGTGACACCAATAGATTCTTATCGGACCCTTTCCCTATCGTTCGGAGTCTGGATTCCTAAGTGTTAAGGCAGAGTAGTTACCGAGAACAGATTGTACTGATGAATAGCTAATAGAAATATGGCAAGGATCAACCAGAGTACAGACCTAAACACATCACCTAGATGTTTGTAGCTAGTACTGCTATCCACAAACCGATTGCGAGGGGGTCATGTCCACACGACGTGGAAAACCGGTCTGCAAGGTTTCAACGTCACAAAAAACTCAGTCTTGTAGCCCGTCTGTCGTTATGGAACTTGAGATGTTGAACAATGATGCCTAATAAAACACACAATATTTCCCCACGCATTGGCATTTGTCGGCCGTCGTGGCTTGGGCTTGCAACTATTCTTTAGTTGCTATGAGCTCATAGTACATATGAATGCTAAAAGTACATCTAACGCACAGGACACGTAAATTGCAACGAAGGTTACATAGATGACACGTGAAATCTGATCTGAATATTTGGCTTTTTAATGGCCAGAAATTTCATCATCAGAGTTTTGCATGATTTGAACACCAGCAGTCAAAAGCCTTGTTGTTTCGTCAGCGCGAAGTGAGTCTGATTGCAGATCCACACGAGCGAGGCGCGAGAGCGGTCCTCGCGCCATTATACAGTCGACGAGAATCGCAAGATCCATATCGTGACATTCAAGCCTTGTGAGAGCGGCACAAGGCGGAGGTTTTGAGGACGGATCGGGTATTGTTAGAGTCAAAGCTCGAAGTACATCGTTTTTAGTCTTGTATAGACCCAAAAAGTCTAGTTCATGGAGGGTTTCAAAAAACCGTGACATGATAGATATATCAGCATTGACCATGACGAGCTTCAAGGAATGAATGCGAGATAATGGAAACGCGTGAATAGATGATGATTCTGAATGGTACGAGAGCAGCTGGTCTAGTATTGGTGTCGCGTTGAGATCATCTTGTGCCAGAGGTTCTAGATCACTCAGGCACTCAAGAGTAAGTTTCCTGAGGTTAGGAAAAGAAAACTTCGCAAGAAGCTTCAAAGCATAGTCGGTATCGGTGAACCCAAATACGAAGTCGGAAACGCATTGCAAACAAGTTATTTTCTGTAGCTTAGATAAACCTTCTGAGGCCGATAAGGAGGATGAGCTCAAAACTAGCTCGTCATCGATGCGAGGACCTCTCCCAAGGATTGTCAGATGACGAAGACTTTGACATTCTGTTAGTATGCTTGTGAACTCGACCATGGATGGTGCAACGTCACTCGCCAAGTAGCGGAAATCGAGCTTGGTAAGATTGCGCAACGATGACGCAGACCAGTCGACATGGACTCCTGTCAGAGTTACTTCACGCAATTGTTCAGCGACGTGGCCCCCGAATAGATGTATCGGCTGTCTCATCCCTACCGGAGAAAAGGTAGCGTCTTTAGAAGCAAAGAAAGCATTACATCGCTGGAGGGAAAGCGACGTGAGAAGAGGAACGGACTTAAGGTGCCGAGTGTAGCAAAGGAAGGTAAATATGGGTGCCCAAGTGTCAGTGAGGAGTTCAAAACATTGCCACCGATGGGCATGAGTTATTAACAGTCGAAGGATTGTCTCCATGTCTTGCCAACGGAACCTATGTGAAGATTCCGCCAAATCCCAGTCCCACGACGGATCGCGGAAGTCAAGGAAAATGTCCAGAGGCGCCAATCTGGATCGTTTCAGCCATGTCACTGCGCGTGTAAGTTGTTGTCTGGAAGTAGGAAATGTGAGGATTATTGTGCTCCAAAGTGCAGATGTCGAGATTGCAACATTTCTCCAACGATTGGAGACATGTGAAACAGTGATGGATGTCACGATTGTCTCGAAGTGGCCTTCCGAGTCTCGTGCCGCAAAGAAGAAAATCGAAGAGAGTAACTCATTGGGGAGAAGGGAGATATGAGGAGCTTGGGATAAGTAGCCTGGAATAAACAGCCGGAAAGTATTCTTCAAAGGGAGCTCTTCGCTGGTAAGCTTTTCAATGATCTCCACACTTGTCATCGAGGTGTATCTGGCTGTCGATAATGGTTATAAACGACCAATTACGAATTCAACGAGATGCACTGACCAAGGATTGCTATATGAAGGCGAAGTATAAGGATTGGCGACCGCTAGAAAATGTGTCGAAGTCGGGGACACTATCTACTGAAGAGGTTTGGCGGGGTCCTGGAGGCGAGAAAGAAATTCACCCTTGCACAGATGTAAATGTACCTTTTTGGACCCCTTCCGTGACGATGATCCATAAACGAGTCAACAAGAAAGGAGTATCGTTGGGGGAAACCAGAGATTTGTCACGGAATAGAATACAAGAGAGAAAGCCAGAAGAGGAAGGTCCAAGCCCAGTGAGATAACTGATCAATGCCTCGAGGCAGCATTTTTGGCCTCATGTACATAGGGGCATGTGTGTCCATTGATGGAAAACGCTTGACACCCTGCGATTGATGCACGTTTTTCATTGCCGCTTGCTGTCCATTTCCTCCTGGAGATGGACCGCATGTAAGGGAAACCTTGACAAACGTACGGATACGTGGGTCTATGGTCACACATGAAGTCGACAAGTACAACCATCAATCCCCTTTCAAGTCAAGCGCTGAGCTCAAGTCCACATGACATTCGTATTCTAACTTACGCGTCAATACCACCTGTGCTTGATGTGCGAGTAGGGATGGCATAATGTCGTATACCGTCTGGCCATGGACTGTCGTAGAATTTTGCATTGAAACTGCGAGGCTAATGCTATACTGAGAAAAGCGCGATATGTAAATTCGAGACGAATTTTGTCTTGCCAGAGATTCAGGAATCTGGTAAATCCGTCAGGAATCAACAGCGACGATGAAGCTTGTAAAGGAAGAAATGATGAAACACCTTGTTAACGCTCGCCTTAATAGAGTTAGTGACCAAGACACATACATAGCACAATCTATCCCTTAAATCTTTCAGCGGGAGGAAGATAGCTCGTCCAGAGTTACCCTAGCAGGTCCGGATATTACTAGGAAGGACAACAACTCGACAGAGTCATATTCGATATCCGCGGTTTATTGACCTATATTCTGGATTCGGACCCAGGTCATTATACTAGTAGAATGGGCATGTAATTGGTGTCAAGTTGTCGACTAGGAAATAGGACGAGACGGCGAAAATTATCAACCTGTTTTCCACCATCCAAGAGAGTTGACGAGGGAAGAAAACGGGGATCACATGACTAATCGCGTATTACAGGTCGTTGGTAGGGATCAGGAGTCCGTTCAAAAGACTTTGAAGACATTTTCCCTCATGCATGCATTCCTGGCCAAAACCAAAAAGAAAGCATTGCTTTTTATATCAAGGCGCTACCAGGGTTCGAACCTGGGTTTCGGGAACATCAAAGAACTTCAAAATCCCGAGTGATAACCACTACACTATAGCGCCAATGCATGACATAGCGACACAGGAATTAATACGTTGTCCATATTACTATCATCCGGTCTCAAAGAGCGTGACTCGGAGGTCCTTAGAGATCAATGGTAGTGCCTAGTAGGCTGACACTTGGTAGTAATAGGTATATCTGGCGGTTTACAAAACTCAAACTGCATACCAAAACAGCACGAGCTTAAAGAAGTTTGAGTCATCTTGTCATCTTGTCCAAGAATCTCGCCACGTTCCATAATCATCATTGACCGACACCTACATTTATTAGATGGTAAGCCAAGCAAGTAGTGCCCACTTACAGAAACAGTAAGTGATAATCAAAGGAGACGTTTGCATAAGGGCTCGAAAATTGTCCCTGCCTTTATGCTGGGAATTCCCAAAACATATCAGGTTCTACACCAGGGCTTACTTCTTACGTTCCTTTTGGACTCTAATTACATTCAAGTATGTATCAGGCGCAAAGAAAAAAGGAATTGCACAGTGCAACATACTGTTCCCAAAATATCCCTGATTGTGACGTCTTTGTAGTGCTAGAGACCCCACGACCCGGGGAACTACTGTGCGTCTATATCATCGCCAGCAATCTAGCACAGAGCGCTCCGGTCCTCAAGGTAGGTAGGAGACCAGATCGACCGTGATCATGGTGCCCGATGGTCAAGTCCTGAGCAAGAGCATCAGTAATTAGAATTTCCATCATGATCGTAGTCTCACGTTTTCCACAAGCTTCTTGCTCGCTCAAATCCTGTCATCGTCCCACCATTTCACCGAATCCAGATAACTTCCCATCCCGTCGGATGAGAGGTTTGTGCTCGTCTCCGCGGGGCGAATCAAGAGTCATCAAGTTTCAAACTGCGATACCATCTGGAAAATTTCGTTGTTGGGAAAGATGTGCTCAGCAAGTAAGGAGGCGTTAAGGATGGATAGTGTTTCGCCGGGCGGTAATCAAATTCAGTTCTGATTCAAAAAATAGTATCACTTGTATTCAAATATCACAAGGGGCAATAAAAAATACCTTTCGATTCATTTCTTGAGAAATTCATGGACCCCCTTGATCCAATGGTGGCCTTTGATCCGTTTTCGAAACCCGGGTAATAATTCACACACCTATTGGTCTATCGGTCCAAACACAAATCGATATTCATCGTTTGGTTCGTGAAAGGATCCGGGGAATAATCGACCCCAGAGGTCGAATTAATCACGTCCGTCTAGAAACATACAGTTAGTCACCATCCGTTTGAACCGCCCAACGCACTTGAAACCATTCTCACCCTCGGCGAATCCAGAAATACATAAGATCACACGGGCGAACTTTTGATGTTCTCCTGGTTCAAATCAGTCCTTTCGTCAGATTACCAAGCAAAAACCTGGGTCCAAGAAAAAACCGAAGGATGGTGCGCTAAGAAGCAAAATCATGTCCTTTCTCGTAGGACAGAGAAATGCAAAGGAAGGGCAAAACGGCCCTAGTGGACCGATATCCAACTGCTAGACGCCGCGCTAAGCCATGATCATACTTCTGAGGTCGCCAGGTATGTACTATCTTCATTCGACGTTGATCGGACGGACCATTCGTGCTGCGACATGAGTACACATACTTATCAGAATCATGAAACGTTTCTATCAAAGATGCATGCAAAAGAGTAGCGCCTAGATCCGTCTTCAAAAATGGTACGTTCGACAACAGCATTATGCATCCATACCTGCTTCATGCTGCGGTCGTTTTTGATAAGGTGATATATCCTAATATCCACAAGCGTCCTGGTCCTGTATCTCGGATCAATAGCACGATAATAGTACGATAATCCGAAATGACTAGAATCATTAAGTATCGGCATGCACACAACGAGGTAGATGATTCCATTCATGACTTCTATATCATACCTATATCCTCGAAGGGGTACACCATAGATAGATAGGAAGAAGGTAATTGAACCTTCAGATTTGAGATAACTCAGATAGTCGGACTTGGTGTGAAGACTGTTGGGTCACAGATGGCATCGCCGTTCGAAGCGAAGAGCACGATTAAGGTCGATCTGGTAGACTAGAAGTTTCATTCACCGTGCTAGATTAATGTTATCCTGCTTGGCAGATGCCGTGCTTAGTTAGGCATGCTGAGGTCGGTGGTACGTTGAATGTCGCAAGGAGTACAAAGTCAGAAAAAGAATCTTATTTGCCCCGGGAAATCAAGACATGTTCGAAATTCTTGCGAGATTATAGATGAGGTCTACACGAGGCATCAGTTGTGACCTGGCATGAATCGCGTCGTGACTTAAACGTCCCGCACAGTGGGATTTTAGATATTGGGCCCGAATACAAAGGAGATAAGAAGCGCGCAACAGGGCTGTTAAAATGTTGAGGGTCCTTGATTTGCTGAATGATAAAATGAGCACGATGTACATACGACACGCGAAAAACACGCACGGGGTCAATACGCCTTTTTACGAAGATCGACAATCAGTGCCGCCGTCGAGAATCGACAGATTTTGCTGACACTTGAGCTCAATTATCGTAAAGAAAGGCGACCTGTAGGTACTATGCTTGGTCCGTTGTTTGAGCGCGAACGATTTTCTCTGGTTACAGAGCTGCTTTTAGCATCTTTACCCCGGACTGAAAGGAACTCGCATGATAAGAGTCTTTCTTCCGAGAAAACCCAAGTATCTTGAACTTCCTGGAAAAAGACATGAATAGATCATGACATCATGATTCCTGTGAAGTCATCGCCATTCAATTCCAAGGGAAGCTGATGCGTTGCGATAACAGAATATAATATCGGCCTCGAACGTGGCATCGATATAGGTTAGATGGATCGTCATAGTGGTGTATGAAGAGTGGTACCATCTGCGTCAAACTGATAAAGAGATAGTCAAGTATAGTTTTGACAGCGAAGCTCACCTTTCACTTCAGTCCTCATGTCAATGATGATTGTCTTTACTCATGCTATCATGCCACCTCACAAGTTTGCCCACATCGTGCAAAGCCTAGACTCGCTAGCACGTAGATATGTTTCTAACCCTGTCTGTCAATCAAAGCGCACCTAACAAGGATATTGATATCAAACTCTATTAACAGACTGGACCGAGACTGCTCTATTAGAGCCGCGACTGAACTAGTTTGTTCAGGGTTCCCAGTCCTGGAAAGCACGGGATTTCCGGCATCTGAGTTGAATGTACTAATAAACCAGTAGCGTTATAACGTTCAATCAGCGTGCGAGACGCTCCAGGCTTGTCTCGGAAAGTCTGCTTCTCAATGGGCACGCGCTAGCCAGCCAAAAAGAAAATATCGCCCGTGACGTTCCGTGCCAAGCCGTCACTGGTACCACAGCCACCAATCCTTGTTCCCGTTCCCGATCACCATTGTTTCGAAAATAAATATCGGATCCTCTTGCCTATATAACGGACTATGTCCATAGCCACGCTCCCTCAATCACACAATCCATTACAATTGAATATGGAAGTCTCTAGACTTTTACAAGTTCCAGCATCAAGTACTACTTTGTCCTTGACCTCGTCCATGTCCCCTTCAAAGGACATACTGCCCCTTGTTACACAAAGGCGAATTGCCGCATTTTCTCAGCGCCCAATAACCGCCCGTCGTCCACGCCCTATTCCCAACTCTTATTGGGCTACTCCTCAGCTGCTTGCCTGCGAGTATCCATGGTCACCCAAGAACCCAAATAAACCAAAGCTAGACGCTCTCCTGCGGGCAGGCGTGCGCACTTTTATCGATCTCACCGAAGCAGGCGAGCTTATATCTTATGCAAACATCCTCTGCGTGCGCGCCGCGCTGCTAGGGATCGACACAGACACTATCGAGTATCACCGCTTTCCGATTCGTGACCGATCCTTGCCCAAGTCACTAGACCTCGTGTATGATGTGTTAGCTGTGCTACGTGATAACGAAGTTCGTAACCGCATCAGTGCGGTGCACTGCAGAGGAGGTATTGGGCGTACAGGGATGGTTATTGGGTGCTGGCTGATTGATAGTGGTCATGCCAAAGACGGAGAGGAAGCGCTGAATATAATAGCTCAAGAATGGCGGACGGTGGAGAAATGCAAACGTTATCCGCACAGCCCCGAGACTGGCCCTCAGTTCGAGTATGTCCTCAATTACCACCCTAAGGATGCCGACAGCAATTGGCAAGTTTCTTGTTCCTTTATTTTCTACACTGAAACTCATCAGAGTTCAACAGTAGTGAATCCATATAGAGGACACAGAGCTATCACGACCATCGACGTATTTATGACTTCATTCATGGACCTTGTATAACTACCATCCTCCACTTGCATAGAACGCAGGTTCAGCCACATACCTTTCTTAGCATTTTCTCATTGTCTTTCAAACACAATTTCCAATATATACACATCCTATGTACCAGCAATGAAATGGACTTTCACCTTCACAATAGTTGTCATGGTTGTCGTGTGCGCCGCTTTGTGTGGATAAATTTTGATCCACAAGAAGTGATCTGTCAGCACAACTTTGTCACGGACATCACCTGTCGTTTCCAACTCTCACCAGTACCACTACCATAGGCGGCTGACATGGCAAGGGACGGGTATCGCTCTCCAGAAAGGACCTATCGTGTTGGCTCGGGGTCTGACAGAGACCATGTTCGTGGTGAGAGACTTTCAAAATTCCTTACCTGGTTCGTTTCGTGCTCACATCCCGTTCCTTCCGTTCGACTTGTTCCTGTCCGCGCTTACAATGTGTGCTTCATATCATAAAATTCTACATGCATGCATGGGACACGTTTCCTCTTGCGTGTTTATCCCTGCCGTTTCGGGAAACCTAGGGAGGTCGAGGTCGTACGACAAGTACAGAGCTCGTCATAACGACCATGATCATCACTATTCGAACCACGGAAATAGAGAACACGAACGGCACTTCTCCATTACAGAGGATACGCTGTCTGCTCCTCCAGAGGAAATAGAACCTGAAAGAAGTGGCAGGCGCTCGCACAGAGAGCGCCGACACGACGAGCACAGCCACGACCATAGAGTACGGTTTTATTTCTATTTTAACCAACCGTCAAACTAAGTTTTTCCGTAAGGACTATGACTACCGACGCCGTAGCGATACTAAACGCAGACGCAGCCGTAGTCGAAGCCGCGAGCACGAACGCAAGCACAAGCATGACCATGTACGTTCCCCTCTCCACCCCAAAATCCGACTCTGACCTCCAAAGACGTAAACCTGCTGGACATAAAATACACAACACACATCGACGCTCGCACATCGTACATGCACACACACAGTACCGCGCGCGCTCCCGTTCACGTTCGAGTTCCCCCGCACGTGGACGTTCAAGTACCAAGCGTTCTCCCCGGTCCACCCCGTCGCTGTCGTTGATCTCCTCCCACTCGTCTGCGATGAGTGAAAGCTCTGAGGATGAGCGTAGACGTGCTAAACGACGCAGATACTCCCGCAGTAGGAGTAGGAGCGGGGAGCGTAAGCATTCTCATTCGAGTCGGTCGGAGCGTCTGGATAAAGTCAAGGAGAAATCGAGGGATAAAGGGAGGGATCGGTCGGGTTCTCGTGAGCGCCGTAAGAAGCGCAAGGAAAAGGAAAAGGAAAGGCGGAAAGAGAAGGAGAAGGAGAAGGACGAGAGAAGGAGTGTGCTTACTGGGAAAAAGGTGGGTTTTGTGTTTTGGGCAAGGGGGAAAGTGTTGATGGGACGGTTGTAGATCAAGTTGAAGATTAAGAAAGATAAGGGCGACCATGAGAGGGACGCAAATCGTGAGGATCTGCTAAAGTTTTTGAACTCGGCCTATGATTAGAGTTTGTTCTCTAGTTGTAGGTATGTTCTATTACCGCAGGAGTTGCATATCCTTCCATACTTTATCATTTTTTCTTCTTTATTCTCCTTACCTTGTCTCTGTTCGGACTGCTGTGAAGAGAACTATTCATCTATTGTACCGGAATGTAGGGAAGCAAGATAGTCATGTTGCCTAGATTATTATATTCCTACGTCACGGCAACACACGGTATCCTCGGTGTGTCTATACAGCTTATAATGGATGTGGGTTCAATACTTTTCAGTATCATGTAGAGATCGACCGCGCCTTTGACCCTAGTCAATGGAAATTTTGTCAAGCTAGTGCTCGCTGACCTCCCTGATGAGCATGACGAGGATGATCACTACGTTGTGGTAGAGGGGGAAGGACTGCTGACGGAACCAGGTTGAAGGCGACGATGGACAAGTACATTAAGTTCAACTACGAATTCGACAAGTGCGGGTAGAATGAAGAGAAAGTAGTCGAGTAAAACCAAGGTAACAAATGACGGAACCGGATTAGGAAATGGGTTGTACGAATAAGGCGAGGATGGAAATAGAGTTTCGACATTACGAGACCAACCAGCGGTCAGAAACAGAATCGGGGAGGAATCGGCGATTTGGAGTAACTTCGGGATAGATCGTCGATACCGAGAGCACGTAAGATATGTATAAAAGGCGAGAAAACATACCAATAAACCAGGTTTTCGTACCCCACATTTCCTGGTCTAGAACTGAGCTTGTTTCGCACGTCTCGTAACTCTGTCTCGTCGTCGTCTGGTCTGCTCTCGGGGTCTCGTTCTGTCTGGCATACTTCTGGCTTTGTCGACGTCTGATCCGACGTCAGGCATTGTGTGTTCGCTGTCTTCGGCGGCGTGCTCGGTTCTTCTCGGCTTCTCGGAGTTTTCTCTTCTCTGTCTCGGCTCTGATTCTGTCTGGCTTGGCTGGCGGCGTGCTCGGTTCTTCTCGGCTTCTCGGAGTTTTCTCTTCTCTGTCTCGGCTCTGATTCTGTCTGGCTTGGCTCTGTCTCTTCTTCGTCTCGGCTCTGTTTTCGGCAACTCGGAACTCTGGTCTCCCTGACTCGGCTTGATTCCCGTCTGCGTCGGCTCGCTTTCTGGCTTGATCAAGCTTCTCGGCTTCTCTATCCTCGCAGTCCTCTAGAGTCTTGTATTCTCGACTGCTGGGCTGTCTCTACGTCTCACTCTCTCAGGAATCTGTCTAGTGCTTGACTTCGCTTGTCTCTCTTTATTCTTACCGAGGCCTCTCTATCGCTGGTCTACAAACTTCGTCACGTCGCAGCATTCGGTATTTTACGTGCGCTGCACATCCTCGCATTTCCCATTCCTATTCGACTTCCACCCATATCCTCTACTCCCGACTCTTCCGTTCTCTTATCTGATCCATCTGTTACTCCATCCCACTGCCACAGACTGGTGACCGAGACAGGGGGTTTATAACGGTGTATTTGGGATCGACACAGACGTTGAGAGAAAGGGTTTGATTAGAAGCAATGGAGGAAGGATCAGAGTCATCGAGCCAGGCATCCGCCGGTGTGCAGACTTCCGCCGGTGTTCAGACTCCAGTCGACGTTCAGTCTTCGGTTGGGAATGGGGGTTGTAACAGCGCAGTACCCATGCCTGCACCACACGATCGTCACGCGCCGTACTTTGATGGCAACCGGGTTCAGGACTTTTTGGATTCGTTAGAACAGCACGCGGACAGGGCGAGGATCATTCATTCGCAGTTGCCCGGCTACGTGTTCCGTTATTGTTCAAGAAAGGTGAAGAGGGTGATCGAGAACATGCCAGAGTTAGGAGCGGACGATTGGGTAGCATTGAGGGTGATGATGATCGACTTGTACGGAATGAATTCGAGAACATGCCAGAGTTAGGAGCGGACGATTGGGTAGCATTGAGGGTGATGATGATCGACTTGTACGGAATGAATGACTCGGAGTCGGTCGTAAATTTGGAGTCGTTTTGGGCTTGGACGACGAAACATGGGATGGAGGGGAGCATCACTTCAAAACAAGAAGTAGGCGAATATTACAGGCAGTTCAAGCGGCTTTCGGTTCCGTTGACTCAAGAACCGAGGCGCATTACGGAACATGACTTGAACTGGTGCTTCTATCGAGGGATACCGGATGACTTCCGTTGACTCAAGAACCGAGGCGCATTACGGAACATGACTTGAACTGGTGCTTCTATCGAGGGATACCGGATGACCTGAGGTTGAGGATCAGCAGGAAAGTGCCGACGGAAAATGAGACGACCACGAACCCTCCGACAATCGAGAATCAGATGAAATGGTTGTTAGCGGAATTCAACGTTCTGAACATAAACAACGTACGGGCTCCGATCGTCATGCCAGAAATCGAGGAGGAATCTGAAGGTACGGGTGACGAGGCTGAGATGAGGGAGTGGAGGACTGAGAAGAGGAAGAAGAAGAAAACTTCGAAAACGAACGAACCGGGACCTACTGTTAAGGTGATTAAGAACAGGGATCGGTGGATGACCTTGCGAAGGAACTGGAACAATTGAAATTGATGATGGCTGAGGGCTTCAGGACACAGAACAATCTGATGAGCGGTGGGATGTCGACAGCAGGGAGGAGATGTGGCATGGGAGGATGTAGATGCCCGGAGGAGCATGCGTTTGGATACAACAATTGCCCTCAAACGCACAAGCTTCTGGAGGAGGAGTTGATTCGGTATGATAAGCGAGGTCGTTTGGTTTTGATGGATGGGGAGGACTTACCGCCGCCGACAAGGGACGCAGGAGGTGTGGCACAAAAGATTCGAGAAATGAGGACGAGAAGAATGGAGATGAAAGGAAAGATGGTAGATAGGAGAGACAAGAGAAGAGATATACCTCCTCATATGGTTACGACGAACCTGGTCGGACTTCAACTTGACGGAAGGAATGTCTTGATGCGGGAAACATTTGGGGTATCAATGGTGGAGTCGACTCCTGTCTGGCGAGCCGTAGCGAGTCCGGCAGTCTGTACGCAAAAGGACGACGTACGTCATGATCCTACGAAGCATACACCGACGATCAAGATACCAGCCAGGAAGAACGTGTCCGAACAGTTAAAAGAGGCGAAGACAGAGATTGAGAAGAAGAAGGCAGGCAAGGAGGAGACGAAGAAGACTACGGCTCCCAAACCTCATGAGTCGAGGTCTCCTCAGCACATATCTCCTCCGGTACAGAACACCAGAGGTGGAGTCGAGAAAAAGGAGCAAACGGGAGGAGGGCGTGGCCATCCGTCGTACCATTTCACATCAACGGTTCAGGAAAAGATAAACTTCGATACGATGGAGTCAAAACTTTTGGACGAGACTATGATCACTATGACAGTCGGGCAATTTCTAGGATGCTCACCCGAGTTCCAAAAAAGGATGGCGAATATGACCAAAACGCGGCGGGAGTATACGGATAAGATGGTGGTGGCGAGTATGGTGGAGAAATTCGACGAGGATCTGTGTCCGTGTGGGTGTATGGAGCTGAGGACGGAAGGAGTACAGGGGGAGGAAGGAGAGGGGTTGGAATACGAAGGTTCGAAGGTTCACGTGGAATACAACACGAACGTAATAACCGAAGAAGCAATTGAAGTAAGGTACGCGTCAGCCGTAAAGTTGCACAAGTGTCCGGTTCCGCTGTTTGCGATGGTGACAAGGAAGTTTGAAGGGACGTTCGGAGGAATAAGGACGGTGTTCATGGTTGATACGGGATCGGAACTTAACCTGTGTCCAGGATATTTGTACGAAAGGACTCAGCTGTCGTTGGACCTGGACGGTACTCGGTGGTCTCTGAAAGGGATCCACGGGGATCCGGTGAGGTTGAAAGGATGTGCAAGGGACGTGTCGGTCAAGATAGGAGGACACGCATTCGATCATCATTTCTTTGTTAATGGTGCAGTACGGGGGTCCGAGGGATCAGGAGACGTAATACTTGGACAACCATGGTTACAATGGTATACGGCATCGATCCAATATGATCGGGCGGGAGGAATGACGATGAGGATTTGGCAGGATGGGTACCAGGGCGACAGGGCGACACTCTCGGTTCCATTGACAGCGCCAAATGAAGTTAGAAACAAAGAGTCGCTAGAAGTTATGGGTCACTCGAGGTGTAAACACAGACCGACAGTTGAGGACGCGGATGACGACGGGGCGGAAAACTGAATGAGGATGCGGGACCAGGGCCTGACAATCAGCCCGCATCCATTCCACGCCTTGGGGAGAGTCTGTATGCTATGGTGGGGAGTTATAAGATCGATGGGGAGTCCGAGGATGAGGATGGAGAGACGTGGGAATGGGAGGAACGAGATCCGCCGGAGAGTTACGACGTGTTGTTGAGGAGAGTGGCGTTTTCATCGCCAGTGCCGGTTAAACCGCGTACGACGCCGTGGACCCGGAGGGTATTTGAGGTGGAGGAGATTAGGGAAGGAAACGAGATTTTATCAGCAAATGTTCTACAACGAAGGACGAAGTACAAACCGGTGGATCGAAAGGTTCGGCCGGTTCCCAGCTATATGCCAAACCCAGAAGGTCAAGTATTTCGTCCAGTCGTCATCGACGAACTGCCGCCCTTGCCAATGAACCCCCCGAGTTTGAAAGATTTTGTACCAACGAAAAAGTTGTCGAGAGAGAGGTTGGAGAACATTCTTGGAAGAGTGCCGGATGGATTTTTAAGAGAGGTAGATCTGTTGGTTTTCGTCTTGGCAAAAAGGGAGGATGCTTTGGTGTTTGACGATTCAGAGCGAGGCACATTCTCACCGAAATATTTCGACGACTATGAGATACCGGTAATCGAGCATACCCCTTGGGTGCAACAGCCTATTCGGATACCTAAAGCCATAGAAGAACAGGTTAGAGAGACATTAATGGCACAGGAGAAGGCAGGGAAGTTCGAGCTGTCGATGGCGTCGTATCGTTCGCGGATTTTCGCGGTGGCAAAGAAGAATGGGATTAGGATAGTGCAGGATGTTCAGGAGTTGAACAAGGTAACGGTGAGGGATGCGGCCTTGCCACCCAGAGTTGATGATTTTGCGGAAGGATTTGTTGGGAGGGGGGTTTACGGATTGTGCGATTTATTCGCAGGGTATGACGGGAGAAAGTTGGCTATGGTATCCAGGCCGTTGACAACGTTCGGATGCATACTTGGGCCTAGGAGAGGCACGACTTTGCCGCAGGGAGCGACGAATTCCTTGCCAGAATTTCAAAAGTGCGTAGATCATACTATTAAAGAGGAGAAAGAGGCCAAGCCACCAAATGGAAATGGATTTGTGGACGACGTGGGTATAATGGGGCCAAAGTCGTGGTACAATGGGGAAGAGATTGCCCCGGGCATCAGAAGGGCGATATATGAGTACGCCACTATTCTTGACCGGTTCCTCGCTAGATTTATTGAGGCGGGAATTACTGCGTCTGGGAATAAGTTCATCCTAGCTACTCCGATGCTCAATATCGTGGGGACGATAGTTTCAAAGGATGGATGGCATCTTGAGCGAGGGTTGGTGACGAGGATCGAGAAGTGGGGTATTCCATTTGACGTCTTGGACGTAAGGTCGTTCCTAGGAACAGCAGGGGTGGGAAGAAGGTGGATCAGGAATTTCTCACTGGTAGCGAAACCCTTGACAATGCTCACTTGTGGGACGGACAAGGATTTTTATTTTGGCGACGATGAAGCACAGGCTATGGAAAATATCAAAACCTTGATTACTACAGCGCCAGTTCTTATAGTGATCGAATACGACGACGCTAGGAAGCACTCGAAGATCGATCCGTCTCCGAAAGAGGATCTTCATGGCTTGGTGGTCGTGGGAGTGGACTCCTGCAAGAATGGAGCGGGCTGGATTTTACAACAATTTCGAGGGAAGGAAAAGAAACCTGCCTTGTTTGGTTCATGCACGTTCAACGACACCGAGTCCAGGTACTCTCAGCCAAAATGCGAACTTTATGGGTTGTTCCGCGCTTTGAAGGCGTTGAGGCATAGGGTTTGGGGAATATTTTTCCGCGTGGATGTGGACGCGAAGTTTTTAGTGGAAATGATACAGAATCCCGATTTACCAAACGCACCAATGACTCGGTGGATTCTCTACATTTCGTTGTTCGACTTCTCCTTAAACCATGTACCGGCGCAGTCACACCAAGGCCCAGATGGTCTGTCTAGACGAAGGAAAGAAGCGGAGGACTCGGAGGACTCAGATGCAGAAGAGTTTTTGGATCGATTTGTAGGGGCCGGAGAGGGAGTAAATTTCCGCGTGTTTGAGAGCATGTTGATTCGAAGGACCGGCAACGGCGGCGAAGTGACTGGGAAAAAGGGAGATGCATTGAGAGGATTGATGGAACACGTACGACGAATGCCCGCTACTCCGTTTGCAAGTTACGTGACCAGCACGACTGCATTGTACATGCCGATTTACGCACTCGCCAGTCAAAAAGAACGAGAAGATAGAACGTTTCGTTCAATGTTGAGCTCAATCAAGCAGCACATCTTCGTTGACCGAGGATCTGGGAACGGGCTTAAGAGAATAGAGGCAGTAGCGAACGTATCTTTGGGGGGTGAAGATATGGAGTTGGGTATCGTTTTTTACAAGCGGGGCAGAGAACGAGGAGTTGGAGGGACCGAGGGGACCGAGGAGGTATCATGCGCCAAGCATAAGTTCGGAGTAAAAGATGTCGAACCAGAAGGTATTTGGGAAGACATCAGAAGCTACCTGGAAACCTTCTCGATCCCGGAGAAATACGAGTCTGAGGAGGATAGGAGAAGATTCGTTAAGAGCGCGAAGAGGTACTTTCTGTATGAAAAGAAGCTGTGGTTGGTCCCTGTCAAAGGACGGCAACCGCGATTGGTAATTGAGAATAAGTCGAGGAGGGATGAGCTCGTGGCAGAAGCACATAACGACGCAGGCCATCGTGGACGAGATGCGACTTATAAAACTTTAACAGACAGATTTTATTGGCCAAATCTCTATGACGACGTGGCTTATTTCGTACGCTCTTGTAACATCTGTCAACTACGGTCCAAGACAAGGCCTAGAGTAGCATTCTCGCCTACGTGGAGCGCCACCATCCTTCATTATTTTTGCCTGGACACGGTGCACATGGGCGACGGTATGGGTGGGAAGAAGTTCTTGTTACAGGGGATAGAACCAGCAATCGGTTGGCCAGAGGCTCGAGCGTCGAAGAAAGCGGATTCAGTGGCGTGGGGAAAATTCATGTATGAGGATATCATTTGCAGATTCGGCCATATTCCCGCCTTTATCACCGATGGAGGAAAAGAATTCTTGGGGGCTGCGGAGTATGTGTACAGGCAGTACGGGGTTTCGGTCATTGTATCTTCGCCATATCATCCCGAAGGGAATGGTATAGCCGAGAGAAGTCACAAGACCTTGTGCGACTCGATTTTGAGGGCGTGCGGTCGCGACTCAAATAAGTGGCCACTGTTCGTAGAAGCAGGTCTACTGGCAATGAGGACGACCACTTCAAGGATGACAGGACACACTCCATATTATCTGTTGTACGGTCGACAATCGTTTTTCGCGTTTGATATCACAGACGTTACGTGGGAAGCGTTGGACTGGGACCAGGTCCGTTCGACAGAGGATTTGTTGGCGGTTCGAATGAAACAACTGGTGAGGAGGGACGAGAAATTAGTCATTGCGTTGGAACGTCAAAAAGAAGCAAGGAAGAAATCGACCGACGCATTCTACGACAAATTCAAAGGACGGTTGTCGGATGGAGTTTTTATTGAGGGGACTTGGGTTCTCATGCATGAAACGTGGATTGAGGGACAAAAGGGACACAAATTTGCGTTGAGGTGGTCTGGTCCTTTCGTGGTTCATAGGAGGCTTAAAGACACGACGTATCAGCTGAGGGAGTTAGATGGCACCGTCAAGAAAGAGTCAGTGGCTGCGAGCAGGTTAAAGATTTTCTATTTTCGGGAGGAATTTCAGACGGTACGGACCACCGGACGACTGTTGCGATCTGGAGGTGAAGAACGTGAGGAGTTACAATCGGGACAGTACACTGAGGTGTGGATTAGGAGAGAGGATGCGACGATCGAAGACCTTTGTCAGGACCCTTCGTCGCCACTGGCGTATTTAAATATCGAATGGTTACGACAGGTGACTTCGTATGACGATGGAGACATCGTCTAAATCGCCCCCAATCTGTGGTAGAGGGGGAAGGACTGCTGACGGAACCAGGTTGAAGGCGACGATGGACAAGTACATTAAGTTCAACTACGAATTCGACAAGTGCGGGTAGAATGAAGAGAAAGTAGTCGAGTAAAACCAAGGTAACAAATGACGGAACCGGATTAGGAAATGGGTTGTACGAATAAGGCGAGGATGGAAATAGAGTTTCGACATTACGAGACCAACCAGCGGTCAGAAACAGAATCGGGGAGGAATCGGCGATTTGGAGTAACTTCGGGATAGATCGTCGATACCGAGAGCACGTAAGATATGTATAAAAGGCGAGAAAACATACCAATAAACCAGGTTTTCGTACCCCACATTTCCTGGTCTAGAACTGAGCTTGTTTCGCACGTCTCGTAACTCTGTCTCGTCGTCGTCTGGTCTGCTCTCGGGGTCTCGTTCTGTCTGGCATACTTCTGGCTTTGTCGACGTCTGATCCGACGTCAGGCATTGTGTGTTCGCTGTCTTCGGCGGCGTGCTCGGTTCTTCTCGGCTTCTCGGAGTTTTCTCTTCTCTGTCTCGGCTCTGATTCTGTCTGGCTTGGCTCTGTCTCTTCTTCGTCTCGGCTCTGTTTTCGGCAACTCGGAACTCTGGTCTCCCTGACTCGGCTTGATTCCCGTCTGCGTCGGCTCGCTTTCTGGCTTGATCAAGCTTCTCGGCTTCTCTATCCTCGCAGTCCTCTAGAGTCTTGTATTCTCGACTGCTGGGCTGTCTCTACGTCTCACTCTCTCAGGAATCTGTCTAGTGCTTGACTTCGCTTGTCTCTCTTTATTCTTACCGAGGCCTCTCTATCGCTGGTCTACAAACTTCGTCACGTCGCAGCATTCGGTATTTTACGTGCGCTGCACATCCTCGCATTTCCCATTCCTATTCGACTTCCACCCATATCCTCTACTCCCGACTCTTCCGTTCTCTTATCCGATCCATCTGTTACTCCATCCCACTGCCACAACGTGGGTCTGGCTAAGGTCTCGTTATGGTCTCGTTATTTTGACGCTGACCACAACCGGTCATATCTATGACCCAGGAACGGCACCAAACAGTCGATTGAAGAAAGTCCGGTGGGGTTTCAGGTCCTCCAAATGATCCTGAGGTCTTTCAACATTTGAATTCGTCTCGATTATCTTTAGTCGGAGGTGAACCATTTATATGGAGATAGTTTTAGGGACTTAGCACTGGCAATGAATTTAGATACAGTAATTGTACAACATAATTACATCCTGTTACATGAAATACAGATCCACTAGGTATATGAATTATAATGAGGGAATATCCACAGAAGCCTCCAATTGCTTCAGACACGAAATACCGCACGCCCCCCTGGTACAATCCTTAACCAAGCGGTATCGAAACGGCCTAGTACACCCCGGCATACCACAGGTCATCGGGCGCGGAAGAGGTTGCGCTACAGACAGTGCACTGGGCGGCAGAGATGCCGTCTTCGTCTCGTCGGTCTGTGGAAGCGCACACGTCGGGACAGAAAACGTGATCTGCATACGCACAGTACCATCTGTCTGCCCTTCGCCGTCTGGTAGAGGGTGTACCTGCGACGTCGACACCCAGCGGTACATCGTTGGGATCTGTACCTCCTCCGGGGTTTCTTCGGCGGCGGCCTCTTCATCTTGGCCTATGACTTCCTCTTCTTCACCTTCGTCGTCGTATCGTTCGTCTTCAAGACCAGACTTTTTCGGATTCTTTGTAGGTCTGGAGGGGGCGTAGACAGAGTTGGAGTTGGAGCGTGTGATATCAGCGGGTGTGATACAGTCCATGTCTGGACGCTGGGCAGTATTCCGTTTCTTTCTGGAGCGAGATTGTTTACTGAGTAAGCGGTTGATCGTTTCAAGCTGGTATCGGCAATATTAAGCTTTCAGAGTTTGGACATGGATGGACTTGTGGGAACACACATACCTTTTCGTCCTCGAGCTTCTTCTCAGTGAGATTCTTGCGTTTCCTGGCTGTCTCTTCGCGTCGAAGAGCAAGTGCTGCCTCGTTAAGAGGTGCTTTTTTCTGTCGAAAATCACCAAGCGAGACATGAGAAGGATCTACAACGTTGGCCAGGGCAGCTTGTCTTGAAGTCAAGGGACGTTTACTATGGGGTTGAAAATCCAACGAGGCCTCCGACTCAACCGTGGGCGTCTCGTATCTACTCGACGCGTTCGTTGTTGGCAACTTGAGCCGTATCTTCAGGTTAACCTTCGGTACGTCATCTGCGTCCGACCCAATCTCGTCGTCTTCTTCATCTTCAACGACCGCCTCATCCTCCTCATCGTCATCATCATCATCCTCTCGCTCAGTAAAAGTCTCAATATCCACGTCGGAACGCTCCTCGTCACCAGGCTCATCCCCCTTCTTTCGTTCTTGCGCCGGTCTCCGGGGCCGATCGCGGTCTGTTTCTACATCCACGTCCGAGACAACTTGTATGTCTGAGCGCAACACGCGTGCGCGGCGCAAACGAGTGATCATAGGCATGTTTAAGGCCACGGAGAAATATAAAAGAAAGTTTTCCCAAATCAGTCACCCTTCGACATCATTTCCCAGGCGAGACAATAGCTTACCATCGTTAGACCGCCGGTCATTATTGGTTCGACAGCTCGAGGTAAACGTTGTTCCGCGAAAAGCCATTTGAGTGAGGAAGTAAAAGACGTGTCAGGTCGGATGCTAAGCGAGTGTGTGGTCAGGCGTCTACATAACATTAAAAGACACGGAAATATAAAATGATACACGAATAAAATCACTTCACCAGCTCTAATTAGTGGGAAGAAACGAGAATAGGATTCTTTTTTTTGGTGGTTTTGTCAATTACTAGGCGTATCTGCAGTATGCTAGCTCCTAATGATTATAGAAAATTTGCATCGATTTTGTTGCTTGTCTTTTGGCAGCCCACCGTAAGGGAATCCGGATCCCCTGATTAGCCGGATCTAAGAACAATATAAGTATTGATCCTCAGTCCGGTATAAATGACTGTATTTGTACTGTACCTAAGAACAATATAAGGATTGATATATGGCATAGTTAGTGTATTGTTCCGAGGTCTACTTTAGTAGACTGAGGTTTTACTCGGCGTAAAGGCGACTACCGGAGGTGAGGAGCGTTTTCGGAGGCCTCTGCGTGCCAAGAAGTCCTCCGATCGTCACGTCACCCCTCTCCCCTTTCTTCGGCCAGATGCCGTTCTCGGCACGTTGCCAGGGTCTGGCGGTTTCCGTGTCGCGAACAGTAGGGCTCATGGTCTCAGACATTCTGGGTAGCCTTCTCAGTTGTCGTTCTCCTTCTCCTCCGGCTGCCCAGGTGAGCGCACAGTTCGCTCTCTCACGTTAAAGATCTTGTCTCACTGTGAGTACTGTTGACATACAGTTCTCGCACATCACTTTGCTGTATTTTATTTTTCTTTTTACTTATTTTTCTCGTTATCGGTGAGACATTATCCATGGCCCCATGGTGAGCACTGCTCACCTCTCACTTAGCTATTCCGGTGCATAGAACTTTTATTTCTATCTTCACCAGAATATCTAAAAGTAAGCACGTGATGGGAAGGTCGCGGTGGCCCCCCGCTCACAGCTTTTACTTCTAGTCGCTTTAGTCTATTCTAGTCCCCCTTTTAATTGAACACGCGGGTCACACGATTGTGTGACCCATTTCGATGCTACATTTTCTCATATATTCGTTTAACTGCAGAGGTCCCAGTGAAAAGTCAATCGGGCCAGAACAAGGGATATCGAGACAAACAAGTCCAATCAAGCGAGATCGAAACCGGTCTTTGAATTTGATCCTTGACAGCGACAAGAAGTAGTCACTAGTTGATAGTTGATAGCCAACTAGTCCTAGTCGTCGTCAAGAATGACGCATGTACTCCTGAATTGAATTTCGTTGACATCCTTTGCATCTATCTTTTTTGCCTGAGATTTTCAAGTTTTCTTTGCCGCACCGTTCTTTCCATGGCTCGCACTCCCTGCAATGAAAATTGTCGCTGGTTCTGTGAATGCCCCCATTACTGCAAACATAGAAAGGAAGTTTCAAAGGCGACATACTACAATCACTTCAAGAAACTTGAAAATTCCCAGTCACCAACCACATCCCAGCAGAACAGGAGCACCACTATGCATGACACAGAACTCAAAGAAGAGGAACTGATGTTACACCAAGAAGTGTCTGTAGAAGAGGTGATAGAGAATATATTATTTTATTTGACAACTGATGGTCTCTTTAAAATTCAAGGGAAGAGATAATGATGACGTGGAATATGAATCAAATTTCCGTCCTGATTCTCAATTTCCTTCTGGTTTTTTTGTCTCCCTTTGGTTCTCATTCTCAGTCTCTACTTTGTTCTGGTTCTTTGTCACAACCTCTCTCTGGGGCTGGAATGATATCTCTGTCTCAGTCACAGTCCAGGTCACACTCTTATTCACCACCACCTCTCCCTCCTCGATCTCCTACATCTGACCCTGGAAGCGATTTGGCGGAAGTACATACCAGTTGTGACGCTGAGGTCAACTCTGAGGAGATAGACAATCCTGAAAATGATCTGGCTCCTTTAAGTGACTTGACTACTATTCGAGTAACACAACAGTATATTCAATCTCTCCAGAATGCAACTCTCGAGAATGGAGACTTCACTACAGCTGACATCGAATCATTGCTCAACTCTCCTTGTAAATCCTTTGAATTTGACAACAATCATGATTGTGATACACTTTTATCAATCCGTTTCTTTCTGGCTTCACGGACCATCAAATCATACAATGCATCAAAGGAAGCCATCAAGATTGCACATCCCGAGGACAATATACTTTCCTACGATCAAATCAGAAGACTCATTGCAGATATTATAGGCATGCAACTGATTGTCAAGGAAATGTGCCCGAATAGCTGCATGGCTTACACAGGCCCTTTATCAAACTGCAATACATGTCGTCATTGCAATGAACCATGCTACGATGTGGAAGGCAAACCATGTCAAACACTCAACACTATTCCGATCCCATTTGCAATCCAGGTACTTATGTGGCATGCTAAAATGGCTGCTGAAATGGAGTATTTCTTTCAGCGACTACATAAACTATTGGATTAACTTGACCTTGGCAATGATATTGATGTCTTTGATGATATTGCCTGTGGATCTAATATTCTTCATGCTGTGGCAAATGTACAGAGCACAAGATACTGCTCATGCTATCCTTCGATGGTTGCCAGATCTATTGTAACAAGGCTTCCAACTGCTGGGTCTATATCTGGATATTTATCAACCTTGCACCTGGTTTGAGATACCAGAAAAAATATGTTTTTCCTGGTGGTATTTTGCCTGGTCTCAACAAAATTAAGAATGCACAGTCGTATCTTTATGTCAGACTTCATTCAGTTGCTGCTATCAATCACCATGGTGGTCTTCTGATATGGAATGCCAACACAAAAACCCTCTACACATCAAGGCTGTATATCATTCTTGCAACTGCAAATGAGCCCGGAATGGTTTATCTGAATGGACTTGTTGGACATTCTGGAAAGATTGGCTGTCGCTTGTGGTGCAGACTTGTTGGATGGAGAAAACCTGGATCCTCTTACTACTTTCCTCTTCTATCAAAACCCAACAATTACAATGCCCCTGGATGCAATCACAATGATATTCCTGCCCACATTGTACATGATATAAGTGTCAATCAGTACAATGAAAGTCTGGCACTTGTTGTGTCATCTACTACTAAACAGGAATATGAACTCAACCATCATGAAACAGGTATTTGCCAACCAAGTATCTTTTCTGGTCTTCCAAAAGGAACATACCTTGAAGTTCCACACATGTTTCCTGGTGATATTATGCATCTTATTCTAAACCTTGCCAATCTCCTCATTTCTTTATGGCATGGAAAGTTTGAATGTAGTGAATCAGACTCACAAAACAACTGGTATTGGGCAGTTTTAGAAGGTACAAAATGGCAGGCTCATGGACAGGACATTGCACAATATACACCATATCTTCCAGGATCATTTGATTGACCACCACAAAATCCTGCAGAGAAAATCAATAGTGGATACAAGGCATGGGAGTTCTTACTTTACTTCTTTGAACTAGGTCCTGGTCTCTTGTACTGTGTCCTTCCCACTGATATATGACACTCTTATTGCAAACTTGTCTCTGGAATTCGCATAATCTATCAAAAGTCAATCACACATCAACAAATCCAGACAGCTCACCTGAATCTTATTCAATTCATTGCTGAATTTGAATCCATATATATTCAGTGCCATGCAGATCAAATCCATATGTTACGTCAATCTCTACATGGACTATCACATTTAGCTGGTGAAGTTATATGAGTGGGCCCAGGCATCACATATTCACAGTGGACAATGGAGCATACTATTGGCAATCTTACCGAAGAACTCAAACAACATTTAGATCTTTATAAGCACCTCTCTCATCGTGCAGTTCAGCGAGCTGAGATCAACTGTCTTAAAGCTATAGTTCCAGCATTAGACAGGAAAGGCAGAAGAAAGGCCACATTCCATGTGGAGGTATTGACCTTAGAGAAGGCTATGTGCTTCTTTGTGCAATAGACTCATGCTCTCATCCAATAATGGCTCTGGAAAATGAAGCACTTCAACATTATTTAGAAAGTAAAAACTATGAGGTTCTATATAGGGAGTTCAGCCTGGTTTGGTGGGCTCGATTATGTCTACCGAATAGCCAAGTTTCACATTCACTCTGGAAGGAAGCAGAAAAGCCTTTCTCAAGATTACACATGGCAAGAAATGTGAAAGTTAGTCTATTATTCTTTACATCATAGTATATTTCTCTGACATACACATTAGCTGACTTATCATGAATGTCTGGAATTTGGAGAGGTTCACTTCTATTTCTGACTTGCAATTGAAGAAGAAATACAAATACTTGCAATGATTGATTTTTATAGCCGTTCCAATTCCGATCTGCTACATGAGTCATCCTATACTTTATAGACATGCAAACCGGCAAATGGAGAGCGAGTTGTTGTAGTGGATATCAAGACTATACAATCTGTGGTATGTATGGCTCTGCATTTTGTGAAGATGCTTGGTGATGGATGGAAAGATTGGGTTTTTTTGGTGGAAAAGCCTGGTCTTGATATTGCTGAGTTAAGTGGTGCCTTTGAAGCTGGTGGGCATGAGGATGAGGAGGATTTTCAAGAAGGTGCTATTTTACATACACCATTGTAATACTAATTGCGATCATTACTTTAATGAGATCATGACCTTTTCTACTTTCCACTATGTCATCTCTGTCGACATCATTTCCCTTTCATACTGGTTCATCTTCACTTCATCATAAATACCAGTTTGACAATGTCTATGACAGTAGATCACAAAGACTATCACAGCATGTAGGAAGTATGGAGGATGGACACTCTCAAAGAATGCAAAACTCCAGTGCTATAGTAAGTCTCAAAACACATTATGCGTAGTCCTGACCTTCTTGAATATACAGAACACCTTGAATAATACCATTTTTTGGGAGAGACCACAAAATGATCTCATTTTGAATGCAATTCGCAGTTTGGATGCATCTTTAGCTGATCTGGCCCACCAGAACAATTTGATGGCATGGCAGCTTGAACACATAAAGAACTCCATGGAAGAGAACCAACAAAAGCTGTTATCAACAATGAAGTGCGCATATAATCTACAGTTCAGATGATACCTATCTAATATTCACTTTGTCATCTAGATCTTCACAATTGGATATTATCAACACTCTTAGTGCCTGCTCCAAGTCTGTAGAAACAAAGGCAGCCAAATCAACAAAACCTGACTTTTCTGCAACCTTTTCAGTTCCATACTTAGATGCAGATGATTTTCCACAGATAACATATTGGACTCAAAAGAAATATCATGCAGCAAAGAAGGAAAAGAAAGGGTTTACAAACCTCCATCACCAGGCTAAGTCTCATGGGAATACAATGACATGGTATGTTCAAGACATCAATAGCAACACCATCACATCGCAGGAGGTGGAGCAATACTGCATTGATGCAAGATCGATCTGGCAGTACCTGCTCAACAATGATATGGCTCCAAAGACATGGGCTAATGCTAACTTAGCTGCAATGAACTACTATGAGCACCACATGTGTAGTCACCATCCGGAATTTTCATATGGTGCAAATAACTGGAAGGCACATCAAATTGCAATTGACAACTATCCATCCTGGGCAGCTGGACACCTTTCTTGCCTTTTCAGAGGTCAAAGTCAAGGCCACAGCAAGAAATGCACCAAAATGATCTATATCTTCAAAATTGCCTTCTCGGCCCTCAAAGAAGTCACGAATGAGTCTACTTCTAGCTGCTGACATCAAGAGCCATATCGAAAATTCTGCCAAGGTTTCCACCAAGGCAAATGCTTCATTAAAGGTGAGTCTATGCATTTGGTCTTGTCCAGAAGCCAGTTGACTGTGGTTTCAGATCAGAAATCCACTGCAAGTTCTTCAATTGGGTATTTTATACTTGGCTAATAGCACATTCTAGTGCTACTGTTTTTTTAGACCTGACTACCATTGCAACAACAACTGTACCACAGGGATCCAACCTTTCTTTGCTTGCATGAGCCCCTGCAACTTTTAGACCAATTTCTCCATTGAGCACAGCTTTAACTACCTCTATAGCCATCACCTCTGCTTCCACTGCTGCTGCTTTGATCTCGACCTCTGCTCTGACTTTGTCTACTCCAACAATGTCAGAATCTTTGAACTCTCTGACTCCTTCCTTGACTACCGTCTCCAGTTCAAATATGCTTTTCATTATTTAGTAATTCTGATGATGACTAATACTGGTTCCATCAGATGTCTCTGAAAAAACTTCTTCGACCCCAGTTCCATTCTTCACTGCTTCTACAGCCCCAACTACCCCACTTGCAAACCCAGAGCCAGCACCGATTGTCCCAAGCACCATCTCAGAAACTCCCAGCCTTCCATCCCTCATAGCTGCAACCTTGACTAATGCTAGCAATTCCTCTTCATCCACGACACCAATCTGGCCACCAGCACCACAATTACCTCCAGTTGCTCCAATTATCAAATCAACAAAAACGTTGAAAGCACTACATCAAAGCACTGAGCTTACAGAGGAGGCAGCAAAGAAGAAATCTAAAAAAGCTAAAGCAGGAAAAGCAAATAATGCCAAGTACATGTATTTCTTACAACTTTTTGCACTAATCACTGAGACAAATTTGCAGAAGTATCTGCAAATGTGAATGGATAGAAAATAACCATGGAACTGAGGAACAATGGACCATCTACTGGGATTCACTTGATGCAGAGACTCTCCAGGTGTGTTATCTTATGTTGAATTGTTGCGTTACTGATCACATCAAAAGAAATACCACATGCTTGCTATATCAACAAAGTCTTGGTATATTTCAGTCGCTAACTACTATATTCATGACTCTCATTCAGGCATGCGACATAGATTCTGTTCCTGTCTTTGACATGGATTTCTTATCTCGAGTCCTGGTATGTTTTGGCCACCGACTTATATATTGTTGACCTCATTCAAGGGCAAGGATACACTTCATTCCCTTAACTTGGTATATACATCCGTGCTGATGGACTTATCTTATTTCTGATGCAGCATTTGTGTGCTAGCTTTTGTTGCCCATGCGACCACATGGTTACTCATCTTAAAGTCCTGGTATGATTCAGTTACTGTGTCATAATCTTTCTCATCCAAGCACAATGTAGATTCCTCCCCTGTCTTAGACATACTCTATTTCCTTATTCTGATATGTACATTCATGCTAATTGACTTAAATTATTCCTGATGTAACGTTTTTGTGCTGGCTTCTTTCATGCAGGCAACCACATGTTCCAAATTTGCCACCTCGAGTCCTCGTATGTTTTGTGTAGATTCTTTCCCAGTGTTGGGTGTGCTTCGTTCTCTCACCTTAGTGCGTATATCTATGCAAGCTGACTTATAGATAATTTCTGATGCAGCACTCTGTGGTAGCTTCTTTTGTGCACATGAGAATACCTCTAGTTGCAACAGATAATTACTGTATTGTAGCATTGTTTGATTGAGTATTATTGAGTGTACTTGAGACCAATAATAAACCTGGTGAACTAACATATATTATCTTCCTCTGCCTCACTTGATAAAAGTCTAAAAGTTCAAGAGTGGGCAAGCCAAAACAAGATCTGATTAGCAGAGTCGATTTCCCTTAATCTCCTTTGTTCTGCCCTGATCGACTTTTCACTGGGTTTTACTACCTGCTTTGGCACGCATTTTGTCCTCAAAATTTGTGCCCCTCACGTGATCTCAGCAATTGCCGTGTTTCTTCCTCTACTGGCTATGTCTTCGATATTTGCTCCCTTTTGGCTATCTTTACCAGCTATTACTACTGGCTATTACTGCCATATCCTTGATATTTGCTCCCTTTTGGCTATCTTTACCGGCTATTACTACCAGCTATTACTACCAAGTCCTCGATATTTGCTCCCTTTCAGCTATCTCTACTGGCTATTATGTTCATCCTCATGTTGAAAAATCCTTGCATTTTCTTTATATACACATATATATAATTTTCTTGTGTTGAGCACATTATTGTGTGTTTATTTCACCAAGTCAAGGGATTATTATAATTGCTCATATATATACAAATATGTTTTTTTACTTTTATTTGTTTGTTTTGCTATCCTTTATTTTATTTTATTCTAGTTTGTTTCCTGTTTATATATTTTTTATTGTGTATGTAATTTGTTATATTTTTTGTCGGATGTGTGAATGTTTCATTATTTCTTTGCTCCAGCAGTCGTTTACATCGTCAATAGATGAATTGTTATATTACAATAACATAATCTACCTATGCTAGATAGGTAGCTATCGACTTGTCATTTTCTTAACTTTTACACTGAGAAAATGCTTACATATTTCTCAAGGAAACATGTCATGGAAGTTGCATAACATGGTTCTTTTTTAATTTTTCCAAAGGAAACAGCTTCTGCTGCCAGCAGTGAATTAGATGACATATTTTTGACAAGTATTTCGAGCATTGTGACAAAATCTTGTCATGTCACAAACTTTGAAATTGATTGCCAAGTAGAAGAGCTAGCGCTTTTGACTCTTCGGAGACCCAAATGGTATGTTGAGGACATTTTAATTATTTTATGCATTCTCACCAACCGGAAGCTTTTTTGACTCTTCGGAGACCCAAATGGTATGTTGAGGACATTTTAATTATTTTATGCATTCTCACCAACCGGAAGCTTTGTCGTCAAATCAGGGAGCGCCGCCAATTCATATACGCAAAATCTCAAGAAGCCCAAGAATGACAAACTTGCAAGCGAAAACAGCAGTTGAAAGATGCTCTGGCGAGCGGTAAATACCTGCCTACAGAGCTGAAAAGAGATGCAAAGAACTTGGGAAAAAATTTGGCTTTCAATAGTGCTCAAGAAGGTGGATGAATCATGACTTCCTTGTCATTCAACCTAATCGACTCCTTTGTCTTCAGAAGATTGAAATGATTTTCAAGTGGGAATGGGAACCTGGTATGATTCGCCATGTAGGCACATTGGCAACACTTTCTGACTCTTGTTCATGCCTACCTCACCATGGCTTAGACACTGATTACGCTTAAGAGCAGGATGAGAGATTGATATTTATACAGTTGCTGAGTCCGAAGTACCTAATAATCCTAGTCTACTGTGAGACCTCTGTCGATCTCCGCAAATCCTTCAAAGAAGGAGGAGAAGAGGTCAATTGCATTCTGAATATCATGGGAGCCAGCAGTTTCTCTGATTGAATGCATTGACAACATGGCATTTCTGACATCAGCAGTCCGAATCCCGATCTTGGATAGCAGGGGGCCTACAGTTGATCCACATGTCCTAACATTCAATCGATGAATACAGAGCAAATGGGGAAAAAGTGTTGCGTGTACATATCATTCCGGACTTCAAATTCTTGCACCTGTCCTCCCTTGCGCTCAATCAATTGTTTAACAATGAAAGTTGAGATAGCATCACTAGCATATTTCTGCTTTGCGCTAGTCTTAATTACCACGCCACCATTCAATCTTGGCTTATGATTGACTTCGTGCTTTGAGTTGTAGTTGGGATGGATATCATGTCCCATGTCAGCAGAAATGATAAATGACCGAGAAACGGACTGTGCAAGAGCTGCCAGAATAGGCAAAAGTCGATTGAGTAAAGAAGGAATGAGGCTTGACTCTGCGCTGGAGGTGGAAACGCTCCCTATTTCTTCGTGGTTGAAGAGAGCGATGCAATTGATATTGCCCTCAAGAGTTGAGAAGACTTGTGATGAAGCTATCTCGGCCATGGCTTCAACAGCGCAGAATCTGCAAAAGAGTCAAAAAAGATACTGAAAGGCAGAGAAAATCAACTTACGAAGACACAAGATTGTACATACGAGGGCTAAAGATGAATTCGTTGTTAATGCCTCCAAGGGTAGCAGGCTGCGTATCATAAAGGGATCTAGATAAAGGTCAATAGATGAGAGGAAGTATAACAGGACTATACATACAAATCAAAATCGTGGATATCATCTGGAAAGATCGAGAGTTCAGCCGCCAACAATGATAACAGCTCTGAGTGATGATTGGCCTGGATACTGGATGATTTCTGATCAAAACGTGGTTTTTCGGCCTCGCTGTCTTCCTTATTGCATTGAAACGACCTTCCAGCAGGCCAAGGGTTGGAACGAACTCCGTTTCTTGATTGAATTTCAAGTTATCATTAACGCTCCTATCCACTTTAAAGCAAGTTAGCGGATCAATTCAAATCAAAGGCACGGCTACTCACAATGGATGGCAAGAGTGGGAATACGTAAGAGTGGACGATCGATTTTAAGGAGTTTTGACTTGTAACGGTCATTCTCTTCCTTGACAACCACACGTCCAGCTAAAGAAAGGTCGCGATCCAGCCAGGAGTGCCAGATTCCACTACCGTATGTTTCAACCCCAACCTGTAGATATCCCGAGTTCGTGCGCTTTGAAATGGGGCGAAGGAAGTTCATGCACATTGGATCATTGATCACGTACTTATATAGCTTAGACAAATCAAAGAGAAAAAAGCAAACTCTGAGTTCAGAGCCTATTGATGAAGACAATCATGATCCTGTTGTAGTATTAAAAAGAAAGCCTTGAGCATATCTATGATGTCATCAAACTGATTGTCAGGATGCATACCAAAGTCAACCATGCAGCTAGATTCATATACTCTCTTAAATCTTCTTTTAATTAACAAGTAAATAAATTGTTAATCTATATTACTATGATGACTCTGGTTATTGAATTATTTTGATGTGAAAGCAATATAAGCACACTTCTGAAGAAACTAACAAGTACTATCTTCTTCTTCCTCTCTCTCAATTTAATCAATTTAATTTTTCAACTTCAGATAGATCTGTAATTTTCAAGCCTTATTCTTCATGAACTGTCTACAGACATTATCTCTGCTTAGATATATTGCAGCTACTATATTATTTTATGATAAAGATTCCTGCTATTTTAGTGGGTTTATAGTCTGCCATTGATAGTGTTAGTAGTAGTAGATAATATAAAAAGTCTAGTATCATGTGAAATTATTCCAGCTCTATTTTAAATTGCACATTGATAATGTTCCAACTTGGAGTTGAAACTTGAAAGTCTTTCTACCATGGTTCTGTAAGGGCAACCTCTAGAGGCTGTGGCTCAGTCACACAGCTGGCAGAGGGAAATCCAAAGTGTATTAGAGTATGTACTGACAATATCATAATAACTACTCACCTGGCAAAGGGAGATCCAAAGAGAACAAGTCTAGGTGTATTAGAGTATGTACTGACAATATCATAATAACTACTCACCTGGCAAAGGGAGATCCAAAGAGAACAAGTCTAGGGATTCCCTATGCCAGGTTGGATGCTTCTGGAGCTTCTAAAGCATGGGAAACAACTGTATAGTACAACAAAACCTTAAAAACTCGAAAATTGACTAACCAAACAACTGTGCAAACAAGGCAGGAAAACTCCAGACTTAGTACAACAAAACCTTAAAAACTCGAAAATTGACTAACCAAACAACTGTGCAAACAAGGCAGGAAAACTCCAGACTTTAGAAGTCAGAAAGGCAAACTCCAAAAAATTGACTAACCAAACAACTGTGCAAACAAGGCAGGAAAACTCCAGACTTTAGAAGTCAGAAAGGCAAACTCCGGCTTATATAAGCAGTCTGGAAGCAGTGCTGAAGAGCCCACACTTGTCTGAATGGTAGCTAAAGAACCAGAGCATCTCAAGGGCTGAGAGTAGTACTAACAGATAGTGTTGAAAGAATAGAAACAGTAAAATGAAATAATGTCAGAAGAAATAAGAGAATGAATGAAGGGAGAGTGAAGAAATAAGGAGTGAGAAAAGAAAGAAATGAGGAGTCCCCTGACAGGTTCATTGCCTTTTCTATCTGAATAGCTTGCTTTTGAATTGATAAATGCTTTCTTTATGTCCTGTTGCACATATGTTTTGTGATCACTTATATATGCTGTGATTGCCTATATATAGCACTAAGTTTATTGGCACAGTATCTTGTCTCATACAGTGTTCTTTGTTCAATGCTCCCAATGTTTCCATTGCCTATATTAACAAAATAGGTCTTTTTCACCTCTTATTTGAGCATATGTTTCAGATCTGCATACTGAGCTGATGACTGACAACTGTAACTGTAGGTTACGAGCTAGAACAATCTTGTGTGTATCACACAGTACTGAATCAGACCGCAGTATCAGATTGACTAGAACTAGAGTGAATACAAGATGTTATCTTATGTAATACTCTACTGGATACCTATAGCGTCGTTGACGCTAGTAGTGAGTGTGACGCTCCATTACATACCCCCCAATGAGACCGAACACTCAGTCTATAGGACAGGGGTAAAAATGAAACCACAATATGCATGGCAGTGCAAGTATCAGTTGAGGACGCCTATCGCATCGCTGGAAAAAGTTGGTACTATGAATGTGGTATTAGTATCTTCAATAACACCTGAGCTCGGCATATCTTAGTGCGCTAGTGCACATATGATGTGAGCAGCCAACAATGCAAACAAGATAGATTGAAAGTACGAAAAAAATATATACACGCTACACTGGAGTGCATGTCAGCCTGAAAATGTTGAGTGTGTACTCAAAATTACCTAAAAACAAATATGGGTCTATAACCTGTCCAATGAGGCCTCCACGACCACGCCCATCTCTGTCACCATTGACTTCTCCTTGGGTGCGATGTTAATCACAGGAGGAGGAGGCGCCGATTCCATCCTCGGTGGGGTAGTTGACCCCTCGACTGCAGGCAAATCTACCACCATAGGCTCAGCATAGTAGGCATGGTGGTGAGCGTACCGTGCACCGACGTTTGGTTTAGGAGATTGACCTGATTCAGGTCCATTCCAATGAGGTAGTAGAGGCCATTGGCCTCAGGGTTGACAGGGAGATTGCTCTCCTCATGGTGTTTGAACATAAGACAATAATGGTTGTCTTCGGTCATCTCCCACCATCCATCCCATTGCAGGATTGTGGCAGGGATGCCATACGTGGAGAGGCGCTCCATGCACTCATCGTTGATCTGTTTGAAGATGTCTATAGACATCGTGGGGGAGTGGAACTGCTGTTCCAGGAAGACCATGCTGTAAGTGTAGGTGTGTTTCATCCAGTCTAGCGGAATCCGGTTGTGTAGAAAGACATGTAACATGTTGTCATTGGAGAAGTTCCATGCCTGATCATCGGGCATGTGAACTTGATGAATCTCGAGCTTTGGCCCATGCTGGGGCTCAAATGGTTGCTCAGGAAACATGGCATCATATGAGGCAATCGCCTCTCAATACAGCCCTGGACAAGCTATGACAAGGGTCATGCGCTGCATGATCACGGGCTTGGCTGCGCTGTTAGCGCATAGAGCTCGACATAATGCGAACCTGAAGAGGGTCTGCCAGTGCATGTGGTAGGCATGGTCCACCGCGATGCCTTGATAGGTGTTCTCCAGCCCAGGTTGACCAAAGACCAGCACGTACTGCACTAGCTGGTCCAAGTCAAACAGCGTGGCTGGATCTTGAGCATGCATTACATGCAGTGCTGTGAAACCATCTTCTTTCGTGTGCAAAAAGTGCCCCAGAATGTGTTGTTGCTTGACAAGAGCGAGGTCGTCAGGGCCCTGCATTGGGTTGACGAGGTTCTGGTATCGAGGCTCCTTCATCAGGAGCTGCATGGTCTGGTCGTGCAGAGCCTCAACTGTTCGCTGTGCAAACATCTGAAGCTCTGTGATCAACATGTATGCGACAATTCTGTTGCGATGCAGGACATGGATATTCATGTAATACTTGTAGAGCCAGTTCAGCTCTAACGGAGTGCGAGGAAGACCACGCGGGGCATGCTTATACACAATCATACCCAGGATGTGGGCATGCTGGCCAGAGGCATACGAAGAGTATATGCAATGGCTAAGTGCTCCTCTAAAGCACAAATTCATTCGCTCAATATCGAGCGGCCCCCACACCTTCACCCCCAAGCCATCAGGGATTCTCCCCAAAAACTCATCCTCAGCCCTATACTTCAGGGCCTGCAGCTCCTTGGCGCAGTTTGCCTTCTTCTTCAATGTGCTTATTGTGTGATACTCATTGGAATCAGTCCGCTGCCGATTCCCCCTCCTTCCTGTCCTCCTCCTGCTCCGAGCTCAACTTTCCATAGTTGCTCTCATCGGACAAAGATGCAACTGGCGCTTTGCCTTTTCCAGGCATGGGTTTTCCTCTTGAGGTCGCCACTAGACCATCATATTGTTCCAGTGTGCAGGGGTCTGGGGTCAAGACGACTACGGGGTACTGTTCTGGCAGGGCCGGTACAAACACCGGCAGCATGAAAAGCATCTGGACTTCTCCCACTCATGCGGGAATGCCAGCAGAGAAGGCTGTGACCTCCAATTTGGAGACATTGAGAGGCAGCTTGCGGCTGTGATGCTGATGAGATGGCCCTGACTTTGCCGGGGCAGACGCAACAGGTTGTGGCTGAGCCACCGGAGGGGCAGGTGCATTTTGTGCCAGAGTTCTCCCTCCCGACTCAGCGCGGGACGTATTAAGAGTTGGCGCCTGAGGCGCCGTGGTAACAGGTTTGGACCCTATAAGTGGGGCCCGAGACGATGCGGGTTTCTGCTGGCCCAAGGACAGGTTGGCCAGAGGCTTACTGATGACAGTCAGTGACTCTGACTGGCCCTGAGGGGCCACAGCAGGTAGCCACAAAGATGAAGCAATGGGCTGAACAGGCTGCTCAGGGCATGCAAATTGCGCAGCCAATGGCATCCTAGCCTGTGGAGGGTCAACTGGTTGACTGGGCTGATATTTGGCCCTCTTGACCTCGGCGGTCGGTTCCTCGAACATAGAAACTTTGCACTTAGATGCGCGTTCGATCTGTTCCAGCACTACAATGCGCTGCCTCCTCATCAGCTCAATCTGGTCAAGCAATCCCTCCATCACCATTATGGCCAGACTGTCCTGCAGGAAGGATGCAGTTGCAGGGACCGGCTGTCCCGCTGCTTCCAATCTGCTCAGGAGTGCATCTGGCACTGCTAATTCCTGCACTTGTGGCGCAGGCTCCATATACAGTTCTACCGTGGGCCGATGTGCCCACAGTACAGATGGCAGTCCCATCACCACACCCGCATATGTCAGAATCAACGCCTGTGAGCGTGCTGGTGGTACCTGATAGTAGCGCTCTGAGCACATGCTGTCCTCCAGGCGCTCATAGCACTCCTCATCATCGACCTCCATCTCTTGCGAGTGGAGGGGGGTCTGGTATGGAAGCGGTTCTTCATGGCCTGGATAGGCCATGCCCACAGGATGGTGTTGGCTCGCCACCGGATACAGCGGCTGCCCTTGGTATTCTCGCATTTGTATATTTGGGGGTCTCCCCCCACCACTAGAGCCTTGTAGGCTCTGATTACTCTTTTGTGGCCCCCAATAGGCCATTGCAATGAACACGCTAGCAACATGTATTGAGACTTAGAAGGAGAAAAGAAGAAAAAAAATCTCCTAACTCCGCCAGTGGTGTAAACAACCACAAATAGCTGCCACCCAGTCTTTCACCGGCCATCAAAGTGGACTTTGTCCATATTTCACCACCACATGTGTGTTTTGCTAGCTGTTGAGGGCATTTCACGCTCTGCAGCTCTAGATACCTGTCCATTGCTGCAAAATCTTTGCAGTTCGCTAGCAGTTCCCAGGTAGTATCACCTAAGCTCCACCTTATCTTGAATTCGAGGTTTCCCCCTATCCACCTATGACCTATGAGGTCATCTACAAACCATTCCTGGTCATCACCAGTTCCAAAGTCATATGATTCCAGAGTAGCACGATTAGGAAAGAGCACATCACTATTGGCCAAGTATGGTCGCAACAGCGACACATGGAACTTAGGGACTATCCTGCATGCCTGCAGCGCCTGGAGCAGTTCCAGCACGTAGTTAGATGTGCTCGGCTCCACTTCAAGGACCCTATATAGTCTAATCCATGTTGAACACAACTTACTCGCTCTGCCTTTTGGCAAGTTCAAGTTCTTTGTCAAAAGGTACACTAGGTTCCCTTTCTCAATGTCTGGGTCTTCACATCTGCGATTATTTACATGTTTTGTCTGCCAGACACGCGATTCTATAATTGTGTCATGGGCATCCGCTAAGTTTTGTAGCACATTGCATGCAAACTGCTTTACCCCAACAGGAATAGCTTCATCAGTGCGAAGTTCACGAATCATGGATGGCATATAGCCATTATTGAGTTCAAAGGGTGAATACCCTGTGGTTTCAAATATGCTCGTGTTTATCGTGAATTCAACAAGTGGACATCGGTCTACCCAGTCCTTCTGATCAGGATGTACAAACGCTTGCAATATTTGCGCGATATTCCTATTTGCTCGTTCTGTCTGGCCATCCATTTGCAGATAAAACGACATCAACATGAGCAACTTTGCTCTGAGCAGCTTGTGCAACTCCTTCCACCATTTGGAAGTGAACTTAGCATCTTGATCGCTTACAATCAAACTTGGCAGTCCATGAAGGCAAACTATCTCCTTGAGATAGATTCAAGACAAGTCCAAAGCTGTCATGGTGGTTCTCACCAGAATGAGATGGACCATACTGGTCATTCTGCAGATCACTATCCAGAGGTAGTTAAAACCCTTTGACTTGGAAAACGGACCTATAAAGTCCATCCCGATTGAATCCCAAGGTTTAACTGGTATAGGCAGTGAATGAAGCTTTCCCGGTGGCTTCAGTGTTGGTACTTTTGACTGTTGACAAAGCTCGCATGTTGAGCAGAATTGGCTCATTTCTTTGGCCATTTGCGGCCACCAGTACCAGCATCGCACATAGTCCAGCATTTTCTGAGTTCTGAAGTGGCCCACCACTCTGTGGGCCTGGTCCAGGATAGTCGTAATCAATGACCTCTCCCAGAGAATGCAGATAACGTTGGACCCAGTGGGTCTGGTAAGGTAGACAAGCTGCTGCTCTACCTTGAAGCATGGATGCGCTTGGATATTGTTCAGAATCTCTAAGAAGAGATTGTCATCCTTGTATCCTTGCTGGATACGTGTGCAAAATTGCGCATTGCCTAAGTCAATTGGCGCGGGATGATGGTCATGCGAGTCTAATGCCTGCTGGAGAGTCATTTCTGCACCACTAGAGTGCACCTCCTGCCTCCTTTCTTTGCCTGGCTGGAGAATCTCATGATCCACCAGCACCTGCACCTTGATATCGCGAGCTTCTCGCTGTTCTTGCAGTTGCTTACTGCGACGTGATTCCTGCACTTGCATGGCACATAGCTTAACTGTATGTTTCTTGATTTCATGGAACCTATGCAGGGGCAAGTCTTTGCCCTCTGGATTGATGTGTTTATCCACCTGCACATAGTCGTGCACGTCATGGACATCCTCTTGAGTATCACTCTCAAAATATCGAGACAGGCAGTCCGCCACCTTGTTCAATTCACCTTTTACATAGGTGATGTCGAACTGATACCGTGACATGTAGTCGATCCAGCGACGTTGTTGCGGTGATAGATGCACTTGGGTCTTAAAAAACTCAAGTGCCTTGTGATCCGTAATGATATGGATCTTATACTCCATCAGCTTATCCTCCCACTTTAGGAGGGCTTCCAGGATAGCAAGTGTTTCCAACTCGTGAACAGCATAGTTCTGCTGTGCAGCAGTGAACTTACAGGACATAAATTCTGCTGGTCGGCAAGTTTGCCACGTTTTACCTTGGCCAAACATGGCCCTGACCCCGGTCTTCAATATGTCGCATATGAGCCAAATAGGCTCATCAATGCATGGATCAATTGGCTGGATCACTGGCGTTTTTGTGCAAATGCACTTGATCATCTCAAAACACTGCTGATGCAGCAGTCTCCAGTGAAAAGGGGACCCATTCTGGGTCATGGCCATCAGTGGCCCAGTGTAGGCTGTAATATCTGGCAAAAAGTTACCAATGTAATTTACAAGTCCAACAAAATGCTGGATATCATTATACGTGTGTGGGGTACACCACTCTCAAATTCAATCGAGTTTATCCATGTCTGGGTGAATACCCTTCTGATCAATGACATGACCGAGACAGTCTATACTAGGTGTGTACAGTTCACACTTCTTCCATTTGAGATAGAGACTAGCCTTACATAGTCATTCGAATACAACTCGTAGATGCTGCTCATGCACCTCGATGGAATCAGAAAAGATGAATATATTGTCTAAATAGACATGCATAAACTTCTCAATTATGTCTTGGAAGATGGAGGTCATTAACCTCTGGAATGTCGCTGGTGCATTGCAATCACCAATCTGCATAATGTTACTCACAAATGTCCCCATCAAGGACGAAAACAGTGTCTTCGGTATATCCTCTTTGTATATGCGAACCTGTTCATACACATCTGTAGGGTCAATTTTTGACCTATATTTCGCTGTGGCGACATCTTCGTGGATGACTTCCTGATCTGGAAGGGGTGTTATGTCCTTGACTGTATTATCATTGCACTGTCGCGCATCCAATGCAGTTCGTAACGTTCCATCCTTCTTGGGAATACACAGTAAAGGTGCAGCTTGCACCGCCGGTCGTGGCTCCCACCACTTTGCATTTATATATCTGTTTGTTTTTTCACAAAGCTGATTCTGTAGTGCTTGCAGACAGTGAGGCAAGTGGTACTTGTACTGCTTATTATTGTCAATAAGATTAATCTCATGATTAACCTCCTGCCACAGAGGAAGTTCTTCCTTCATTCTGTTGATGATATCAGCAAATTCATATTGCCATTGCTGGTGCAATCGAGGAATATCTTCCTCAGTAAGGCTCACTGCCTTGCCTTTCCCTTTCAATATGCATGCTATTCATGGCTGAACCTTTGGTTCAAATTGCTCCCATAAGGCATGTACATGCTCTGTTGTGAAATCCCCCAGGTTCAACCTCACGACTGGTTGCCTCCTCACCACTCTTGTTGTGTTCAACAACGATTGCATACTTTTTGCCTTCAGCGATACACCATCAAATACGACATCCGATGCTTCAGAGATCTCATCCTCCCATGCATAACAGTATACTTCTCCCGTCTGGGTCGACTGCACCCTTTCCATAGTATGCATCACCATTGACACTACCAACTTGTTCCACTCTCGTGGCATTTGTGGGTCATACACCCATTGCACTCCTGGCCAGGACACTGGTCAATCTATTAATGATCCTGTGCTTCCCAACATTCCCATTGTACTATATACCTTGTCCTTGACAAGATCCTCAAACTTTACTCAAAAGCTAGTCGGTTGACACTCCAGCAACTCCACCCCGCATCTACCATGCTCATTCTTACGCTGTATAGCCTGCTTAGGCTTTCCATTCATACACCCAACCACATCCGGTGATAGGCTTCTACTCGGACTGAGCGCATCAAGGGACATTATAGGCCAACCGACACTTGACGTATTCAGGAC
>JAMWFC010000065.1:198837-303772 GCA_027475525.1 Macrolepiota albuminosa | reverse complement strand
CCGGTGATAGGCTTCTACTCGGACTGAGCGCATCAAGGGACATTATAGGCCAACCGACACTTGACGTATTCAGGACTCTAGCGACCAGTTGGGAATATAGAGCAGCTCTAGCTCTGGCAAATTACTACAGGATGTGGAAACTTATCCTAACCCCTAGCTACCAGGCCTACAGCGCACTCCTTTCACCTAGCCCAAGGACGAAGGAGGCTCATAACGTATAGCGCTAACACGACGGCGGGAGAGGACTATAACTAAACCCCGATCACTTCCAGAAGGAGCCAGCAGCAGGCGCTGCCATTGGACGAGGCACTTCAATCAGAAGTCTAAAGGGATCAATGACGGCGGCACTGGATATACTTAAATCCGACATCTGGACCTGACAGGAACTAATACAATGAGTAGCGCTGACATTAGCGCTCACGGCGTCTGTCGAGGATTTTCCGACCATACCCCAGAACAGCCTGGCCAATCGGAGTTATAGAAAAGTGAGCAGACTCGTACAACTCTAAGTCAATATAGAGTCACCGCAGGTCGCCGTGGGTCATAACGCCGTTGGTCGCCGTCAGCCATGTGCACAAGGTCGCCGTTGACAGGTCGCCGTTAGAATAGACCACGAGGAGAGGCGCTAGGAGGTAGCGCCGCAGATGGACTTGTATCTTGGCAAACACGGTAGCGCACTGTATATAAAATAGCTACTTTTCATGTATATAACAACGAATCGTAACCCCTCGAACACACAGTTACACTTAGCGTTCAACTCGCGCTAGCTTCCTTCGACTTCGTCACTAAGTCGGGCGCTAGCTTCGTCTATTTCGTCTTCATCGTTTGCGGTGCCACCTACGGGCACAATACGCTGCGCTATTCGTCTTTTCTCCAATATTCTTGCCTAAACTACGACGCTTACCGTCTGCCAGGTAGCCCCCGAAGCGCTATAATCTAGCGCATCGTTTTACCACTTCCACTCGAGCACACCGGGACCCTGTCAGGACTCCTCACAACTACGTACGCCAAGCGCTGGAGACGGCGTTGTACTGCGTATACGTCCAGCGCACCCAACCACAGTTGGCGTCATCACCGGGTGCTTCCCCTTCTTCAGAGTTCCTTGAAACTCTTCCTCAGACATCAGTATAGCCGATGAATCTGCTGGCAAGCTTTTCAGTGGGACATGTTTGTCCTCCACCTCCTGTACAGTTGCCCTCTTGCGACCATCTAGTCAGTTGCGTTCATCACGCCGCTTTTTAGTTGCACGATAGCGCCTCAGACGCCTATCCGTGTTGTTTAACACGACATTCTCTGCTTTTACAGGCACACCATTCACCACAACCATGTCATTCACAAAGTCCAACAACACCTTGTTCTTACGCATAAACAGCGTACCAATGATCATATCATAGCGATCAAAATTTGCTATGTCCACATACTCCTTGGTCGACATCTCTGACATCTTTATCTTCACTTCAGCATCAAACTGTACTATGGCACGACTCTCTACAGTCTCCAACTGGAGCATCAATGGCTCCTCTAGCTCATGAACACGAATTGCGTTAACATGAGCAAACTGGGGCATAATGCCTATAGTGGTACTCCCTGAGTCCCACAACATCCAGGCAGGATGTCCATTGACATCCATGTAAGTTACCAAACACTCCTTCTCTTCAGGAGTATATCGTGGCCTCTGCAACTTATTGGTTGCTTTCTGCAGTGTGACACGTCTCATTCAGATGCGTTGATCTCCATGGCACTCAGTCAGTGCAAACAAGTGTTCTTCCTTGTCATTGCAAGTATAGTAGTCACTGTTGTACATGTCTACTGCAACGTATTCATCGCCATCTATCTGGATGCTCTCAGCATCATCCAATTCTAAGCCTTCAGCCTCTATTTGCAGCTCTTCTTCCACCTCCTCAACAACCTTGTCATTCTCATTGTCACTGACGACCTCACTAGGAGCCGCAGCTGTATGAGCCACCTGAATGTGTGCCTTGGATGGGGCAGGACATTCCTTAGCAAAATGCCTGACCCAACTACAGTTGTAGCATGCAGAGGAGTCCCCAGCAGGCCTTCTCTGGGCCGCTCCAGCCACCCCAGTGGGCTTGCTCACCATGTGCGTTACAGGCGCTACACCCCCTCTTGCTGCCACTTGGTTTTGACCTGAACTGGGTCGACTATCTTTCGCTGGCAAATACCCAGCAGGCTTCAATTGAGGCCGTTGGCCTCCAGGAATTGTCTTGCACACAACAAATCGTGGATTGCAATTGTTCTTCATCTCTAACCGTTTAGCCAGGAAGATTCCCACCTTCACTGCCTGACGATTCATGGATTCTCAGCATGAACTATGCTGTTCATAATGATTTGCAGTACGTGTTGACTGCTCATAGTGAATGGCATATGCAAAGAACTCAGTCACAGTATTGACCTCTGGAGATAAATTGTCGTCGCGTATCAACGCCCTCCTCATATCTGCCGGTATTCCGTCCAGGAATGTCTCGTGAATCATGTATTTGTCTGAATAGACAGCCATATTCTGTGCATGACCCACCAGGTCATCATAAAATGTCTGGACGCCAGTCTTAGCATCATACACTGCCTTTCTAAAGGCATCCCGAGCTTCCTGCATTGTTGCAGCATTGACAAATTGATTATACAATCCTATCAGAACTTCTTTAAACGTTCAATGCAATTTGTCACGATTAATGTGGAGGACATGGCGACGGAACCAATTCCAAGCCTCTCTCTTCATGAATTCATGTAGCACGAATATCCTCTCCTGGTCCATGTTGTCTCCACCATAGCAGCAGGCTGCCAGGTGGTAGCAGAAGTCCATGGCCCAGTCCTCCAACTGGGAGAACCTATGCCCTCCAGCATATGCATGTATGTGCTTACCATCAGATTTGCAGGGACTTACCCCCACAGGAAATTTAAACCTGACTCCAAGGGAGTCATCCACCAGACAAGTAAGGTGGTCATGCATATGATCCATATGGATCTTCACTGCCTCATTCATTCCAGGCGTAATTTCATGCAACTTATGAGGTGCAGGCATTGAAAATGCCTGGGAACTGCAAAATAGGTGCTCATTGGCCGTTCTTTCTGGCCGTGGGGTGGGCTGTTGCTGACCTAGTGCTGAGAAGTGCTCTGTGAATAGTCATCTGTGATGACAAAAAGAGGGTATGGCCAGTCAACTGTGAATTTGCAAAGGCTAAGCCACAAGAGGACCAGGCCAGGAATGAGCCTATAGTCCTGCCATGCAAAAATGAGGGCACAGGTCAGCGGGTAGTGCCATTGCCAAAGCAAGATTGCTAGAGGACTAGCAGTGCTTCAGCTATGAGGCACAGGATCACTTTGCAAATTTGCTTAAGTGCCCCCAGTATCAGGTATGAGGCCAAGTACAGTGGCTTAAAAAAGTGTTTCAATGTTTCATAGTTTTTAAAAGGTGGCATTGGCATGTAGGAATAGAAGTACCAAAAGTTTCACATAAATCATGTAAAATACTATGGCATTGTAGCTACAGATTGCATTTAGGATTATGTAATTTGGATCAGAAATGATGGATTAATGGCCATTTTAAAATATTCACTTATTGAGACACTTTTTTGCACATCTCTAATTTTGGTATCTAGTACTTTGTATGTCCTCCATTTGCTTTGATAACTGCTTGAATCCTTCTAGGCATGCTTTCTATCAGTCTTTGGCATACTTCTGATGGTATTTTATTTCACTCCTTTGCAACTCTCTCCCACAATTCATGCACACCATGAGGAGGTATTTTATACTGTCTAAGCTGCTTCTTGAGGTATTTTCAGAGGTGTTAAATAGGGTTAAGATCAGGGGATTGGGCTGGCCACCAGAAAACATCAAAGTTGTTGTCTTCAAACCACTTGTCAGCCCTTTTAACATTGTGTTTGGAGTCATTGTCCTATTAAAAATAGTGGGCCCTCCTTCATCTCCAACTTCTCAAAACTCTCCTTTGCTCCATCATCCAAAATTTCATAGTACTGCTCTGCATCCATGATCTCCACCATCTTTACTAGCTTTCCTACCCTATTCCAACCCATACAGCCCCATACCATGAGATTATTCCCTCCTCCATGTTTCACAGTAGGTGTAGTTGTTTGGTCTGAAATGTCTTCCTCTCATAGCCTCCATGCATACTGCTTCCCATCTGACCCAATTCTGTTGATCTTTGTCTCATCTGTTTATAACACCCTTTTTCAATCCTCCACAATCCAGTTCTGATGCTCCTGAGCCCATTTGTAAGAGTGTGTCAATACACCTTAGTTAAAGCCCAGGGTTATGCCTAAGCCTTTATTGACTGGAGCTAGAATGGTACTAGTTGACAAGAAAAAGCAAGTAGTAACATGGGGACTATAGTGTAATGGTAACATGCAATGCAGGTTCAAGCCCTGCTAGTTCCAGTTTTCCTGAGATTGTCAGTTCAATCCTCTGGAAGTGTTACACCATTTAAGTTGTAGTTATCAATGTCTAGCTTTAAGCATAGAAACTTTCCTCTTTATAGCAGACTAATACTCCTCATTCTTCAGCACATTCTGAACAGTCTGAGGAGAGGCAGGGTTGAAAATGATGTTGTTGATAAAATTGGTAGCCTGGACAGCTGTATCAAGTCTCTCAGTAAAAATTTGTTAAACAATAGCCTGTTTATTACATGGAGTAAGCTTAGCAGGATGGCCTCTAGAATAGTTTTTCTTATCTACCTCCAACTCTCTACCAATTCTCCCAATAGTAGACCTCCCTAGACCAGTTTTAGCCTCAATCTGGCACAGAGAATACCCTTCAGCAAGAAGAGAAGCAACAGCAGAGTGTTGTGCAGAAAGAGTAACTTTTATGATGGTAGTTGAAAGCCAAGATGTGGTTCAACCCAGCTTGAACTACTCCCAAATATATCTAAACATGGTCACATGACTTGAGTTGTATTCCCACATGCAACTTACTCTTTATTTTTGAGTAAAATAGGGATAAACCTGCAAAGTTAGAAATGCTCAAAAAGTGTTCCAATGAGTGAATATTTTAAAATGGCCATTGCTCCATCAGTTTTGATCCAAATTATATAACTCTATATGTGATCTGTAGCTACAATTCCATAGTATTTTACATGATTTATACAAAATTTTTAGTACTTCTATTCCTACATGCCAATGCCATCTTTCAAAACCTATGAAACCTTGGAACACTTTTTAAGCAACTGTAAGAGACATATCTAGCAGTGTACTCCTTGATTTGCATATTATCTGTAACACAACAGTCACATAACAAATACTCCAATGCTTGAAAATACTGTTTTAACTCACAAGGCTCTATTTTATTCTATTTTAGTGAAAGTAATTCCTGAGTGGCATATGCTGTATATTTGCCTGTTTCATGGTAGCAGAAGTGTCAGAAGATGTGGAAATAGTAGTGATGGGACTTGTGTTGCTAAGTGTACCTGACATTGGTGTAGTAGGTAGTGATTCAAGCAATGTGGAGTCACTAAGCTCTGGTGACAATAATCAGGATAACTTCTCCAAAAGGGGCAGTGGCATGTAATTTTAATTTGCTAGGTATTCAAAAGATCAGAAAAACAAGAAAAAGCTCTCTGCAAGACTATGGAAGGCAGGCTCAAGCTTCTGATCTAGAGTTTGCCTCAGTAACATGCCTGGTAAATATAGTGAATCAGTATTAAGAGGTTCTAAAGTGCTCTCTAATAGGAGGTGGCACTGTTGCTGGGCTCAAGTTTCTGGTAGAATTCTGTCTTCTAACACAATTCCTTGCAGTGGGCTCTAAAATAATGATGCCAACTATGATTGAGAATGTTAGATGCTACATAGTAAAACACTGTCTCTAATACTTAGTGTATGTAAAGTGTGAGGAGTTTTAGCAGAGTCCCAGTATGCTTGAGCTAATAAGATGTGACTAGCCACTAGTAAATAGAGCTCCTGATACTACTTAGCAAATTGTAAATACTACAATTCTAACAAAGATATGGCAAAAAAAAATGGAATAGTGCAATGCAAAAGCCTGTTGTTGGCACTATATAAATAGTGCTAGCACCTAACTTTTTGACAATGTTAAGTGAAGCTAGTGAAATTTGAACAGTGAGTGTAACTGGGTTCCAATTTATTATGATTTGTTGCTATTTACATATTTAGTAGCTATTTTTATACTATATACTACTGTATTTTGAAAATAAGTCTATCTGTGGTGCTATTAATTAGCACCTCTTCTCATAGCTACAGCTAATGGCAACCTGTCAACAGCAACCAATAGCATATAGATGATGGTGACCAATGGCATTACAGCCTATTAGCTATGGTGACTCTAAAACTATTTAAAATTGTATAAGTCTGCTCAGTTTTTAATATATGTCTGATTGGCCAAGATATTTTGGTATATAGTCAGAAAAACCTTGACAGATGCCATGATCTAAAAGCACTATCTCTGGTGCTAAATATTATTTCTTTTTCTAATTTGCCACAATGTTAGGTTTTATTATATTCTGTCTTGTCGACATTAATTTCTATACTTCTAATGGTGGTGCCTCAACAAATGGCAGCACCAAATGCTATTCTCTTCTAATACTAATTAGGGTTTAGTCAAAGCCACTTCTCCATAGTTGTGCCGGTATTATTTCTTCATAAGTTCTGAATTATTCAAGTCAATGTATGGTGAAGCCTGCATTAAGAAGTAATAGCCAGAGATATCCTGAGTCTAAAAAAGTAGCTTGAGTCTCCAGATTAACAAGCATTGATAGACCTGTAATGTCTCTTGATGCACTCAGTCTGAGCAGAAGCCTATCACCATGGCTGCCTCCACATAGTGCTGGCAATTCTTTTCCTTTTATTTTGCTATGTCTCATTACACTGTAAATAAGCAGAAAATCCCACATATACTAGGATTCTTGACTAATTTGTAAATAACTAAGCTTCTAATTCTAAGAACATGTAACTCACAATGTCCACATTTCTCTTTCTCTACTTTAAATTCTTACAATATACTACTGACTTTTTCAAAATAATAAGACTTATAATTTTACTTTTTCCAATTGCAATGTTATACCACCATCATCTTCTCTGCATATATCTGTCAATTTTCATGCTCCTGCATCTTGTAGACTTCCTTTTTCTATACCTTCTGTTTATACTTGTTATTCTGAATCTGATACTGTTTCTTGACTGAACTCTGTTTATTTTCAACTTTCTGGTTTTTCTTCTGTTTTATATTTTCTAGTGACTTCTCATTCACTTTCTATTCATGTCTTCAGAGCAAATTCTGTTTGTCTCAAAGGTCTTTGCCCTATTCTTGTTTGTACCTCTTCAGTTTAGCCTTTTGAAGTTCTTTTTCCTCTATCATGCACTGCTTCTTCTGTTTTTATTCTATCTCATCAGGACAATCATTCTGAACCTCAAGCTGCAGCTCATAATCAATTTTATACATTCCTGCTTTTTCTGATACTTCTTCTATTTGTTTTTCTTTATTTATTTTTTTTCAACCTGTTTTTGATAGATAAGAGGCATATCAGATATTGTGGCAAAATGATGACATCATTGAACATGTTATTGTTAGAAAGTTATCTCAGGAAATCCAGGATTCTCTTCTTTTCAAATATAATGGTCTTACAATCTACTCATAAATTCTGCCTGTAAACTTCTCACATTTTTACATAAGTGATTTGAAATTGGCAGTGCTTTAGTCACAAAATTTACTAAGTCAAAGATTTTTGCATTAACAGCATTTCTAAACATAGTTTCCATCTATGTACAGACATGGCATTTAGCTGTATACTAGTTGAATAAGATGCTTTGAACTTCACTCCTTGGTAGAGGATACAGAAGTTTGTAAATAGTTTGCCTAATAGTAATTATTGGTCTGTCTTAAAAGGAGAAGTTTTACTTTCTTGGGAGAATTCTGGCTCTATTGGAAAGTATGATTTTGCTCAACTTGCAACTAAAGTAATGAACATGGATACTAAGCATTGTTGACTTGCAATGGCTTTCAAATCTTGTCCTAATCAGACTTCTATGCAACCTTCTGATTTTCTCACTGCCAACTTTTTTTCTACAAACTCTCTGAATAATAATATTAATACTGCATCTGACTTGAGTAATTTTTGACCCTGTATTCTGTGTACAAATTGCAGAATGCATAGCCACACAATAGAGATGTGCTGGTCCAAGAGTGGTGGTATGGAGAATGGCCATGATTCTGCATACTTTCATTCTAGGGCAAATGTAGCTACCTTACACACACAGCCCATACTCCATTACTCTTTATTGATGAGATTGATGAACAAGATGTCTCTGCTGCTAATAACTCTATCAATAATATTGATTTGACTACTTATATATTTTCTGAATCTGAATTTTCCTTGCCATTTTATATAGCTTTTCTCCAATAAGCCTCTTCTGTTGCTTTTGCTTTTATTTCTATCTAGTTTAATTCTATCTTGGACTCTGAATGCACAATGCACATTCTTCATAATTGTTAGTTTTTTTGGACTTATGATGTTAACTAGGCAGTTTCTATAGACACTGCAAATTGTAGGACCCTGAATATTCTGGCACATGGCTAAGCTCATTTCCAAACTTATGCTAGTGGTAAAAATATCATTATTGTAAGGGTGACCTCTGGAGGCTGTGGCTCAGTCACATAGCTGGCAGAGAGAGATCCAAAGTGTATTAGAGTATGTACTGACAATATCATAATAACTACTCACCTGACAGAGGGAGATCCAAAGAGAACAATCCAAAGTGTATTAGAGTATGTACTGACAATATCATAATAACTACTCACCTGACAGAGGGAGATCCAAAGAGAACAAGTCTAGGGATTCCTTATGCCAGGTTGGATGCTTCTGTTGCCTCTGAAGCATGGGAAACAACTGTACAGTACAACAAAACCTTAAAAACTCAAAAATTGCCTACACAAATAATTGCACAAATAAAGGGCAAACTCTGGCAAACTCTGGCTTATATAAGCAGTCTGGAAGCGGTGCTGAGGGGCCCACACTTGTTTGAATGATAGCTAAAGAACCAGAGCACCTCAAAAATTGAAAATAGTACTAACAGATAGTGTTTAGAATAAAAACAGCAAAATGAGAGAATAATAGAAGAAATAAGGAAATGAATGAAAGGAGAGTGAAGAAATAAGGAGTGAAAGAAGAAAGAAACAAGGAGTCCCCTGACAATTATTATATTGGAAAACTGCCTTCATACACCAAATGTACTAATTAACCAACCTGCTTTCTGTTGGCTCAATGATTGAGCATGACTTGAAGCTTAGTTTTAAAAGAGAAATCATGTCAATATGTTTCTGTCTTCAATTTGTTCACTAAATAGTAGTTTTATCAAAGCATTGGTTTACAATTGCCTTTTTTTTTTTATTTTGTGACTTTGTTCTTCCTATATCTCACTCTACCCATCTGCTGATTGCTTTTTCTGCAGAGTACAAGACTTTGGTGACTTATGGTCCTGACCCTATTCTGTTTAAGACCTTACATCCTTTTGATCTCTTTAAACCTCCTAATCACTACAATGAGGCATTTACCATTCTGATGCAGATGTCTGGTGTATAGCAATGCAACACAAGATGGATAGTCTATGATCTCAAGAAGTTTTTCTTTGCTGCATAGTTAGAAACTCATTGATGTTCAATGGGTTTTTGCTTATAAACTGGATGCTAATAGATTGATCATTCATGGCAAGGAGAAGGCTTGACTAGTTGCTCAAGAATGCAGTCAGTGCCCAGAAAATTATGGCTCCACTTATGCTTCTGTTGCAAAGTTGACTAGTATCAGAATTGCTCTTGCTTATGCAGCAAAATACAATTTCCATCTTTTCATATTTGACAATAAAACTGCTTTTCTAAATGCCTCTCTTTCATACACTGGCTCAAAAAACTGCCCCAATGTTTGGCTCTTTTGGAAAGATTCACATGGTGTGCAACAATTACATAAGTGAAAAATCATAGAAAATCACATGACATACAACTACATCTTGGCTTCATAATAACATATACATCATGTGATTTGAACAAGACCTTGCTGATTAATAAATCAAACAAAATATTCAATCATTGGGGCAGTTTTTTGACCCACTTCAATTTACTCTAATTTTAATATCTAGTACTTGATATGGCCTCCATTTGCCTTTATAACTGCCTTGATCCTTCTAGGCATGCTCTATATGAGGCTTTGGCATACCTCTGATGGTATTTCATTCCACTCCTTGACCACTCTCTTCCACAACTCATGTACTCCTTCAGGGGGTACTGTAAGGACGACCTCTAGAGGCTATGGCTCAGTCACACAGCTGGCAGAGGGAGATCCAAAGTGTATTAGAATATATACTGACAATATCAAGGTAGCTACTCACCTGGCAGAGGGAGATCCAAAGAGAACAAGTCTGGGGATTCCCTATGCCAGGTTGGATGCTTCTGGGGCCTCTGAAGCATGGGAAACAACTGTACAGTACAACAAAACCTTAAAAACTCGAAAATTGACTAACCAAACAAGTGTGCAAACAAAGGAGGAAAACTCCAGACTTTAGAAGTCAGAAAGGCAAACTCTGGCTTATCTAAGCAGCCTGGAGCGGTGCTGAAGGGCCCACACTTGTCTGAGTGATAGCTAAAGAACCAGAGCACCTCAAAGGTTGAGAATAGCACTAACAGACAGTGTTGAAAAAGTAGTAACAGCAAAATGAGAGAATGATAGAAGAAATAAGGAAGTGAATGAAAGGAGAGTGAAGAAATAAAGAGTGAAAGAAGAAAGGAATGAGGAGTCCCCTGACAGGTACCTTATACTCCAAAAGTTTGCACTTGATGTAAATCCAGAGATGTTCAATGGGATTGAGGTTAGGGAATTGGGCAGGCCAGGATATTACAATGATGTTGTTATCAGAAAACCAGGTTGTTGCCTGTTTGGAAGTGTGTTTTGGGTCATTGTCCTGCTGAAAATATCATTCTTCCTCCTCCATTTCCAACTTTTCAAAGCTTTCCACCACTCCCTCATCTAAAATCTCACAATACTGTGCAGCATCCATCTTCTCCTGAACTTCTATGAGCTTCCCTACTCCATTCCAATCTCATCTAAAATCTCACAATACTGTGCAGCATCCATCTTCTCCTGAACTTCTATGAGCTTCCCTACTCCATTCCAATTCATGCAGCCCCATATCATTAAATTGTTTCCTCCTCCATGCTTGACAGTTGGTATAGTAGTGCGGGCAGATAGTAGTCCTCCTGGAATTTTCCACACATATACCTTCTCATCTGATCCAATCTGATTAATCTTTGTCTCATCACTCTACAAAGCCCTTTTCCAATCCTCCACTGTCTAGTTTTCATGATACTGAGCAAATTTGAGCTGGTTTGCATGATGAGCAGCCTTGAGCATAGGAACTTTCTTCTTTGTTGCTGAGCAAAAGCCTGCCTCCTTCAATGCATTTCTGACTGTCTGAGGATTGACAGGACTAGAGATGACAGAATTAATAAACTGTGTAGCTTGAACAGCATTATCCAGCTTCCCAATAGTAATTTGACAAAAAATAGACTGTTTGTCACATGCTGTAAGCTTGGAAGGATGACCTCCAGAATGATTCTCTTTGTTGCTCTTCAGCTCTTTGCTGATCCTCTCTACAGTGCCCTTTCCCAGACCAGTTTTTGTATAAATTTGACACTGAGAATACCCCTCATTGAGGAGAGAAGCAACAGAAGAGCAATTGGCAGCAGAAACAGGTTGCATGATGGTGGTAGAGTGTCAAGAAGGTGATTGATTGAAGTTTACCATGTCAAATTAGTACAAACAAGGTCACATGACATTGTTTATACTTCTCACAAGGTGTTTCCATTCTACTGCTGAAAAGTATTGAAAAAATATGAAAATTAAAGTGAGTCAAAAAACTGCCTCAATAATTGAATATTTTGTTCAATTTATTAATCAGCAAGGTCTTGTCCAAGTCACATGATTTATACATCATTATGAAGCCAGGATGCAGTTGCATGTCATGTGAATTTCTACAATTTTTTGCTTATGTATTTGTTGCACACCATGTGAATCTTTCCAAAAAGGCCAAACATTGGGGCAGTTTTTTGAGCCAGTGTACAAAGTGTATTGTAAATAGATTCTGGGTTTTCCTGAAGCTGATCCATTAATATGTTACTGTCTGCTTTGAGCTTTGTATGGTCTCAAACAATCTTCTTGTGAATGCTACATTATCCCTCATCAGGCTTTTGAAGACTTGGATCTTACTTACTGTAAAGTTGATTATGCTGTATTTCTTTGTTACTTTGATGAGCCATCAGATTTTTTGATTTCAATGCCTCCAGATAGCTCAAAGCTTTTTATTACTATTTGCATGCATATTAATGATGGCCTGAACATGACAAATTCTGTCTAGTTATACTTGTGGTTTATACAGCATTTGAATGAGTATTTTGAAATCATTGATTCTGGTCCAATGACACTGTATCTTGGTATTTGAATTGATAGAGATTGTTTTCAATACAAGTTCTGGCTCTTTCAGAAGAGTTTCATAACAGACCTCTCAATGTATAACCTCCTTGAGACTAAGTCAACTATGGTCCCACTCTACCACTCTTTTTATTTCCTTCCAGACCCACCATCAAATTCACTTTCTGATATTTCAGATGATAATTTGAAACTACATTACTAATGTTTGGTTGATTCTATTTTTTACCTTAGTCTCTGTATATGGCATGATCTGGCCTTTACACTCCTGAGCTTGGGCCAGTATAACTCTTGTCTGATGTATTTTCATTTTCTTGCTGCCAAGAGTATTTGTTGCTCTTTATTGAGCACAATCAATTTTGCTCTGCTCTACAACTTTGCAGAACCTGAAAATCACCCACCTATATATTTTTTACTTCTCCATGGTTGTGGCTTTGTCAATACAGATTAAGCTTCTGACTCTTTGACTAGGTGCAGTGTTTCTGGTTATGCATTTTTTCTTTATTCTTCTCTGGTATCTTGGTCTTCTATTTGTCAATGCATAGTGGCTCTGAGGCTGAGTATAAGTCAATGGTGCATGCCATGTGCAAGGATATCTGAATCTACTTACTGCTTACATTGCTCTCTATGCTGGTCTCTCAACTTTTTTCTCCTATTTGTGATAATAAAAGTGCTATTAACATTGCAAAGTCCAACTCTACAACTTTCCACTTTAAACTTATTGACATTCACTATCATTTTATCTGTGAACAATTTCTATCTGGTTCTTTTGAACCTATTTGGATCTCAACTTCTAACATGGTCATGGACATCTTTACAAAAGCCTTATCATGTGTATTACACAATTGTTTTGTGCTTAGTCTAGGTCTGATTAGACATTGATTAATTCTTTTCTTTTCATGTTCCTTTTCTTCTGTAGCAATGAGATTGTGTTGGACTATTTCCTATTTGAATCTCCATATCTGATCTGTCACATGATTATTTGCCACACCTTGTTCATTAGTTCTTTCTTTACAGCCCCAGTTGTCTCCTCCATTATCAACATGACACTGAAGCTGTAAGTCCATACATACTTGTTGTCAAATACATATACTTATCATCACATTATTATACAGTTTCTTTTTATTTGTATCTGTTTAAATACAATAAAATGAGTTGTCTCCTCCATTATTAACATGTTACTGAGGCTTTTCTCTTTGTTTAGATCTGGGACTACACTAAATAAATCAATTAAAATTATAGGCTGCTATTTCATGTGTGTAACTAAGCTCCACAAACTTTGTAAATTAAAGTTGAAATTTTCATAGAACTTTTGTTCAATTATACTTGGACTACTTAAAATAAAAAGTAAACTTTATATTTTGCATCAATAACCAAAAGAAAGCAAATTTTGAGAATATAGCCAGTAGAAATGCCAAAAGAGAGCAAGTAGAGGTTGGCATGGCAATAGCCAGCTCTGAGGAGCACAAATTTTGGGGACAAAATGCACACCAAAGCAGGTAGTAAAACTCAGAACAGGTTTTCCTATAGTGGCCTTGCTATCTCTGCAATCCATGGGGCAAATAGTATCCTTGAGCTGATACTACATAGATCATTCTGTTATGAATAGATCTCAGTCAGTTGGTAAAATGACTATGTATTGATTGTTATAGAGTTGATCATAAAGTGGCTGAGAGACGTTATTGCATATGCAATATTGGGGCATGTGCTTATTTGCACATACATGAGTGAGCAGAGGACTTTGCTGTATGGCTTATCAGCCATGTATCTGCAGTTGTTGTTGGTTGCTGATGCTTGCAATGGGCTGAGTATAATGCCAAAAGGGAGGGGCATGTATTTTAGAGTGCAGTCCACCATGCCAAATTTCTCAAGCATCCACTTTAGATACTCCTTCTGATCCAGTATAATCATGTTCTTCTCCTTGTCACACATGATATGTATACCCAGGATAAATCTGATCTTATTCAGATCTTTTATTTCATACCTCTTATTTAGCTCTGCTCTAGCCCTGATTGCTTCCTCTTTTGATAACGACATGCCCAACATGTTACCAATGTAAGTACTGGTTATTGTCTTTTTGCCATTATGGTCTCTCACACATATGGATTGGTCTGCTTCAGACCTCTTGTAGCCAAGCTGTTTATGTCCTTATTGAGCATGTGCCACCAGTTATGCACTCTGTCTATCATCCTATATAGAGCTTTGTCAAGAAGCAATACTAGGCCTCTTTTATCATCCCTTGTTTTCTCTCTGCATTGACTCTCTCAGACCTGTTTGCCAGCATTGATGTCAACTCTGTAAACCTCGCTGACCCTTCTGGTTGCTCTATGACTATTGGTACCTGCATTGATGCATTGAAGTAGGCACTAGTGTAATTGATCTGCCATATTTCATAGTTCTTGACTGCTCCCACAGCTAGGTTGATCCTCAGAGACTCATATTTTATGACCAATGCATATGTGGCAAAGTAGTCAATGCTCAGGATCTGTAAAAATCCTTTTGTGACAAGCTGGGCTTTTTGTCCAGCCACTTTCCTGCTCACATTGTATTTGAGGGCAAAGGTCTAATAGTTTTTCATCATCCTCACACTGTCAGGTCTCTCAATCTGCCATATCTTGTGCTCACACATCTTCTCCATTTTGAGGTCCATCAGTGGGCAGGTTCAGGGTTGACATTGAGTATTTGGTAGAGGTCTGCCATGTCTCTGGCCTGGTTATCAGATAGTGTCTTGTGTGCCACCCCTTCTTTAAATATCATGTCCCTGAACCTGAACATGTGGCTCATCTCCTGTTCAAGGAGTTTGTAGTCACCTCATCCAAAGTACCCCACCATCACTGCTTTCACCAATCATTGGTCAAGCTTGCTCACACTATCTTCTTTTGGAACCTTTGCATATGCTGTGCAGCCAAATGGCTAGAGGTGGGACATGTTAGGCTTCCTGCTAGTGCAAATCTTATAGGAAGTCTTTTCATAGTGCTTTGAGCTAGAGGATGAGGTTGAGTATATATGTAGCTGTGGCTGTTGCTTCTCCCTAGTAGTAGCTAAATAGTCTTGAATCACTGAGCATGCTTCTTGTGAGGTCAAGTATTATTTGGTTACACCTCTCAGCAACACTGTTTGCAGATGATGAGTATGGAGTGGTGGTATCATGGATGATTCCTTGTTTCTGGCAGTATGCCTTCCACAACTCATTTTTAAATTCAGTGCCACTATTGGTGCATATGCTCTTGATCCTATGGCCCCACTGAGTCTCAACATGGACATCAAATGTTTTTAGACACATAATTGTAGTCTCAGCTATTTTGTTTGCCAGGTACCACATCACACACTCTGCTCTGCTCTGATTGGTGACAACAAGCATTAATGTCTTCCCACCTGTAGTCTGGACTTGTGCAGGTCTCCAGATGTCAAATACAACTCTTTTGTATGGTGCAGACTTGGGTTCAGGTTTGGAGTCAAATAGGTGGTGTGTGTGTTTTCTGAGTATGCAATCCTTACACTTGCCATTCACCATGGTCTTGGTGACTACCAGTCCTTCTACAACTGCATTGTATACCATGTTGTGCACCACTGATTCACTTACATGTGTCAGGCAGCAATGCCAGGTCTCAAGGTCTGCTAGCTTGTAGAGTGATCAAGCCACCATGGCTATTGATAGCTGCATAAATAGTACTGTAAACATTGTGCTGTCTATGGAACACCTCATAAATAAAACATCATCAGAAGTCTGCATTATTGTGTCATTGATAAGCTTCTATTATGGCTGGCCACAGATAGCACCAATACCTGCACCTCATGTTAGCCCACTGGTACCACCAGAAGCAGCATGCTCTAGTGCTTCTAGCATTAATTTTTTCATATTTTTACACTAATAACTCGCAGCTACAGCCTCCAATTACTCCAGGACCACTTTTTATGGCACCACTTATTTGTAGCACCACTGTTGACACCTTACCACACCTTGCCACTTGCACTCCCAGACTATACATTTACACAGACACTTGGCATCAGTCAATCCAGAATAATGCTCTTAGCCAGTGGCAGTGCTTATAGGATGGAATGATGAAGTATTTCTATGACAGATTGTATCCCAACATTTTGGTCACTATATGCAACAGACTACCTTTTGTTGACTGTGTCAGCAAGAGGACTCTGCTTTAGTTTTCTATCTCTCTTTCTTTGCAATCTCTCAGCGCCTTGCAACTATGGCTTGGCATTTGTGCTTAGATCTGCTAAGCAATCCTGTCTTTTTATTATCCCATTCTAGGTGCTAACACTTAGCGCCTCTTAGTGACCCTCTCCTGCACCTCTTAGTACCTTTCCTTAGCAACTCTCTCCTGCACCTCTTAGCGCTTTTCTTTAGCAACTCTTCCATGTCCTTTAGTGCTTTTTCTTAGTAACTCTTAGTGCTCTTATACCACATTTTGGAGCCTTACACAAGTGCCTCCAATCACCCACTTTCCTTGCCACCAACCTCTTGCCTACCATGTGTTCTCTGGGACCTGTCCAGGACTCTCTCACACACTTAGCACATCCAAAGCTATATTGACTAGGTAGCTGTACTTCCAGCTTGATTTGAATATCATCATCGTCATCCTTAAGTCCTATTTTGATGCCCTTCCTGACTAGGCATCTGAGCAAAAACCTTGGTTGTTTTGCCATTATACATGACCCACTTCCTTACTTAGCTGCACCCTTTAATGCAGAAGGTACAGCCCTCAGCAGTGATGCCAACTGTGTTAGCTACACTTGGAGTCTGGTACATTACATTACAAAGTCCACTCTGTCTGTGAAAAAATGCCTGCTAGCACAAGAGTCTGCATACATCACATGGGGGCCATCTGAGATGACAGTGTTTTGGGTTGCCATTGTAAGGAGAAGACATTTCAGACCAAACAACTACACCTACTATGAAGCATGGAGGAGGGAATAATCTCATGGTATGGGGCTGTATGAGTTGAAATAGGGTAGAAAAGCTTGTAGAGGTGGTGGAGATCATGAATGCAGAGCAGTACTGTGAAATTTTAGATAATGGAGCAAAGGAGAACTTTGAGAAGTTGGAGATGGAGGAGGGTGCCCACTACTTTCAACAGGACAATGACTCCAAACACAACTCCAAGAGGGCTGACAAGTGGTTTGAGGACAACAACTTTAATGTCCTTTGGTGGCCAGCCCAATCCCCTGATCTCAACCCTATTGAACATCTCTGGGAGTACCTCAAAGAGCAACTTAGGCAGTATGAAACACCTCCTTATGGTGTGCATGAATTATAGGAGAGGGTTGCAAAGGAGTGGGATGAAATACCACCAGAGGTATGCCAAAGACTAATAGAAAGCATGCCTAGAAGGATTCAAGCAGTTATCAAGGCAAATGGAGAACATACAAAGTACTAGATACTAAAATTAGAGATGCTCAAAAAACTGTCCCAATGAGTGAATGCATGCTTGTGTTTCCATGACCATGTGGGAAACTCTCATTCACATTCCTGTGTTGTTAATGTGTTCAATACTCCCATATATTCTGCCAATTTTGGCAAGAAACCCACAATATACCTCACTAGTCCCAAAAAGGACCTGACATCCTTTGCAGACCACGGTGTCAGCCACACAAGAATATGCTCAACTTTTCTACTGTCAGCCTCAATGCTGTTGGCTGATATGTGATGCCCAAAAAAGTCAATGCTCGTTTGATACAAATGTGACTTTTTCAAATTTACGATCATATATACTCTGCATAGAGCTTCTAAAATTTTATGGACATTTTCACGATGCTCTTCCAATGTGTCAGACCATATTACAATATTGTCCAGGTATACATGGTAAATTTTCCCAATATATTCATGAAGTGCCACCATTATATGATGCTGGTGCATTGCAAAGACTGTAAGGGTGACCTCTAGAGGCTGTGGCTCAGTTACACAGCTGGCAGAGGGAGATCCAAAGTGTATTAGAATATATACTGACAATATCATGATAGCTACTCACCTGGCAGAGGAAGATTCAAAGAGAACAAGTCTAGGGATTCCCTATGCCAGGTTGGATGCTTCTGGGGCCTCTGAAGCATGGGAAACAACTGTACAGTACAACAAAACCTTAAAAACTTGAAAATTGCCTACACAAACAATTGCACAAATAAGAGGCAAACTCTGGCTTGTATAAGCAGTCTGGAAGCGGTGCTGAAGGGCCCACACTTGTCTGAATGGTAGCTAAAGAACCAGAGCACCTCAAAGGCTGAGAGTAGTACTAACAAATAGTGTTGAAAGAATAGAAATAGTAAAATGAAATAATGTCAGAAGAATAAGAGAGAGAGTGAAGAGATAAGGAGTGAGAAAAGGAAGAAATGAGGAGTTCCCTGACAAAGACGCATCGGCATCACCAACCACTTGTATAGCCCAAATGAAGTCAAAACGGCTGTCAACGGCACATGGTTGGGATGCATCCTTGTTTGGAAAAATGCATTTGTCAAATCCAACACAGCAAAGAATTTCTCTTTTGCACAGTCATGCAGTATATCCTCTACTCTTGGAATGGGATAGTTGTCTGAGATCCTTGCAGCATTGAGAGCCTGGTAATTGTTAACCCAACAAGGTAGTGCAGTAGGGTCTGCTTTTGGGATTAGAAAGGCAGGCAACACAAACTGAGATGCTGATGGTTGAATGCAACCAATGTCAAGATGTTTGTCAATTAATATCTTCTACGCTTCTCAATATTTATGTGGACACTGATATGTTCTTGTTTTAATTGCATGATCAGCCTTCTTCAACTAAATTTTTGCCAGCATGTCCTGTGAAAGGTCTTTAACATTCATAACCAGTTTGAAAACATCTTTAAATTCATGTTTCACATTTTTGTCAAACTTTGCAAGCATTTGTTCTGCTGCCAACTCCTCAATTTGCATACGGACAGCAGCAACAACATTCACTTTAGCCACCTTTTCAAATAAGCCTAGCCATTCCAATTTTTCCAAATGCAAAGCACACAAGGTTTTCAATTCTTTCATCATTTCCTTCTGACAATTCAATGTTTCTCTTAACCTTTTTTTCAAAGATATAAATTGTTGAGTCAGCTTTTTCTTTTGCAGTACTGGATTGACTAAATTATATATTGCCTGTTTATCTATGACACTATCTTTATCATGGTCACTTAGAATATGATTTGCTTTCAAAAACAGATGTCTAAAAATTACAGAATAGCACAAATTTGGAGCTACAATAGTGTGTACAGTATTAGACATCCAAGCTTTGTCAAGCAATGTTGTAGACAATTTACAATATTTGGATAATATAGTAGAGACTTTCTTTGCTGAGTTTGATAATGCAACAGAAACCATAAGCAGTTCTTTCAAGCAACGTTTTTGCAACCTGAGTCAGAGAACTAAATCTGTGTCAATCAGAACAAAATGTGAGCCATTATCTAATAACATCGGAACAGTGACCAAATCTTCAACTTTTGACCCCATAATTGAACTGTTCCATACAAGGTGGGATACTAAGACAGGAACATCACTCACATCAGAATCACTATCTGAGACAGTGTCCTCAATGTGAGCTTCTCCCAATGGAGAAGTCAGCAAGACAGCAGCAATAGTAACTGTAGATGTAGTGGCAGTATAAGGGATTGTGGCAGCTATAGGTCTCATTGCACATGTTCTCAATGCCTTGAGAGCATCTATGCATGCTTTAGTCCAAGGTTGATATTTAGCCAGGTCCGGGAAAGATTTGGTACAATTACTCATCTGACAAGATATGAAAGGGCAGCAGCAACAGTAACAACTGCTATTCTCTTGTAAGGGGCACCTCTCTTCATCAGTCAAAGGAGGTAACCTTACTCCCTTCTGCGCAGCAGAAACATTCATATTCGATGGAGTATTTGGTTTATTTGCAGTTGTCAGAGGCTTCTTGGATTGATGGAAAACTTTGTCGGCAATCTCTCTTGCCTGCTTCTCCAATTGATGGCACATTTTATCAATGAGCCAGATACTATTCAACCAAGTATGAAAGTCTGTGGTGGCATCTAGATTTCATTTAAAGTACATGATAGAAAGTGCGGAGTCCAGTTTTGCTTCAATTTGAGCATGTAGGCAGGCGAGATCAAAATGAAATGGGGTTTCTAGCAACAGTGAATTCTGCTTTTGAATATATGATGCAAAATCCCAGAAGATCTGCTTCTTGTGGTTGAAATTCACAGATAATATGTGGATATGGATGCACAGTTCCCAGTTAGGAGGCAGATAATTTGAACAGATTTCCTTCATAAATTCATCAAAAGACATCTGAATAATATGGTTGCATTGCCCAGAGATCCAATCGCACATATGGTAATCCTTAATACTGACCAAGAGATGTCAAACCTGATCAGCCTCTTCAATGCCTTTTGTGTCAAAAAAATCCTGGCATGCTGTTTCATAGTCTTTAGCAATTTCAGGTGTCAAATCTCCTTTTGTCAAAATTGGAGGCTTGGTATAACAATTCTTGATAGTGGCCTGTTTAGGTCTCAGTTCTGCAACAGATGTCATCTTTGGGCAATTGGTTATTGGAGCATATGTTGAAGAAAAAGAACTATCAGAGAGTGGGTTCTGCTTTTGTGAAGGAAGAGAATTGACAGTTTTGGCCAGTCTGCTAAATGAATTGTTGACGGTGGACTGAGAAGTGTTTTTGGTCCTATTGCATGCACTCCAGCACGTTGCCAATGGAACAGAAGTGAAAGATATTCAAGGCAGTTTGGGAAGTAAATCGATGTGATGTTCCTGTATCCAGAAGACCCTCTAATATATGCATCAAAAAACTAGAGCAAATACCCATACAATCTACAGGATATTTGCTGTCTGCAACTCAAGGTGGAATACTCAACTAGAACCTGCCATATGTTACTGATGCAACTTGAAAAAAGGACAACAGCAGGAGGTTGGATATTGTCAAAAAAGTGTAGGACATCATCCATATTTAAACTAGCACCAAACAGACAATAGAATCTCGCTGTATTTAACAGTCAAGAAAAATGTAGATACATGCACGTAGAGAACAATGGTAAAAAAACAAAAGAGAGATTGGTCACCACTGTATTTTGGTGGGATCAATAACCCCCCAAAATAGGCACTAACAAACACAACTAAATACTGAGTGGTCATAATCGTAGGATTACAAGAAACAGTAAAATGAAATGATGTCAGAAAAAATAAGAGAATGAATGAAAGGAGAGTGAAGAGATAAGGAGTGAAAGAAGGAAGAAATGAGGAGTTCCCTGACAGCTGATCACACATCCTGCAGATATTACCCTCTATATACAGTCAATTTCCCATTCTGCTGCCACTTATAGAGTTTTTAAAAAAATCATTGTAGACATCTCAAAAACCCCTCAGATTGCTAGAGTATGCACCCACAGTATTCATAGCTCATAATTACCACCTTGTAGTCTTTAGTCTCAATATTGCTAAACTTTGATTGTGTTTCTTCTCTTTGTGTGCCCTTATGGATTTCTGACTGGCACATGCTCCTGACTGGCACACATATTTAGGATTGGTATGCACTTCAGACTCTAAATTGTTTTGTTTGACCCTGGTCTCATCTTAGAACCCCCAGTTCTCAACTTGACCTTAGTACTTCTATTCTCTCCATTCACCCCCCCAGCCCTGTACCAGGCCTATCAACTCTAGGCTTTTTTCTTTTCACTATCTTGAGCCCTGAAACACATCCTGGAGCACTAGACTAGTCAATACCCACTAAAAACTTAGTTGAAACTCTGCATGTTCTGAGGGGGCTTGTGGCTATGGGCAGGAAATATCTCCATCTCTATATATTGTGGACTACCACTATGTTTCTCCATCTCTGAGAACCTCTCATAAAAACCTCACCATCTCCACCTCATGGCTGTCTTGCCAGTCTGTAACATATACTGCGGCTTCATGTTGTCAACAGGGGTTACTCTATTGACCCTTTCAAATACCACTCCCTGGTCATCAATTAGCAACTCCCTGCCTGCAGCTCTGCCTGCATTGCAGATGCACTGGTAACTTATTCAATTCATTCAAGATATTGCTATTGATACTCTACATGGCAGCTGACTGTTCTCATTCATTTATTATTCTTGTACCCATCTTTATGGTTGATTGCAGTTTTTTGTCTTTATGCTGACTTTTAAGGCAACTTGTAGATGAGCACAATGTGTGTCGGATACATTGTTTGAGATTAGGATCAAAGTCAGGTCATGCATCTTGCGACATCATTTTAATAACTTACTACTAATCAACCCTGAATTATTGTTTATTCATTAGTTTGACGAAATTTTTCCACCAACAGTAGTAGAAAAAAGCGGCGTTCGAAGTCAAATGCATTAAGGGGGAATCGAACCCCCGGCGGGTCGAACGTTAGAAAGATGGCAACGACCCAGGTTACCACTACCCCATTAATGCTTGTTATTTAGTCCACATGTGTAAATCCTCATCGTACGTAGCCAAAATATAACCAGCATCTCACTAACCATTCAAACACCAAAATTGTATTTAACCCGCGCCCGCCACTCGACAAACGCCGGCCACAACCAATACAATAAATGGCCCACCCTCATCGTCGACGGCATGAACACCGTCCTCTCCCCCGCATCCACAGCCTCGATACATCTCCTCGCTACATCCGCACGCTTCAAGCCAGACTTGTTCGGATCTGATTCACGCACACGGCCAGCATCGACGGCCGACGCGCGGAAGTCACCCTCGATGGTGGATGGTAGGACGCAGGTGAATGCGATAGAGGGGTGTTCAATCGAGAGGGCTTGGTAGAGTACGAGTGACGCGGCTTTTGTCGAGGCGTAGAGAGTACGTGTTGGTGGGGGGATGACGGCTCCGAGAGAGGAGACGATAAGGATCGAGGGGGAGGGGGAGGAGGAGATGAGGAGGGGGATCTGTTGGTTTATTGAGGAACAAGGGATGATCGGATTTGTGGCGTCACGTACGAAAGTAAGAGCAGCAATGAGGGGACCAGTGTAGTTTCCGCGTGTTGCGGCAGCGGAAATGTCTAAAGCGCGTTTTATTCCATCGATTGAGGCCTGTGAAGGTGTGAATGAGGTTCCATCGGAGTTCGCTTCAACTCCGGCGACAGCCATGAGGGGTTGGAGAGCCGACACGCCGGCCGTGACAATCAGTGTGTCTACGCCCTGCCATTCTGCAACACCAGGTCACCAAAAAAGGGAGAAGGTCAGAAAGAAAATATACCCTTCTGTATGGTCTGTCGCAGCTTCACCATATCTTCAACATTCGCAAAATCAGCGACGACACCAAGTATCCGCGATGGCGGTTTTGTGCAGCTAAGGGCCCTACATTCCTCTGCGACTGCTGCAACCTTGTCCGCTCGCCGACCGACTACACATACGCACGCCCCACGTTCCGCATACTGTTTTGCGATGCTTTCTCCAACTCCACTGGATGCACCGAGAACGAGGACACGTTCCTCATTTTTAAGGACCTTGAGGGTCCGCCGAGTCAGTGACCGCAGGTAGAGACGTCGGAGAGTGAGAACTATGGGTGCAAGGGCGAGAATGGCGAGGCCCTGTCGACTTATTCCAGAGGCCATCGGAGAGTACGAGGTCAGAAAGTAACCATACATACTTACGCGAAGGCCCCAGATAAGCTAACCTCGGCTTTGTGATTGGTCCGAAAATATTTCAAGCCCGCGGAACCATTCCAATTCAACTACCTTTCTGAGTCATAGTGTCTTGTTGAATAATCTATATTGCATACTGAATGAGATGAAGACTAGCGTACAAGCTGAATCGAAGGTCCGTTTGGCTTAGCAAAATATCTTTGCTAAGTATTATATAATTAACATAAATTGTAACAAAAACAGCCTTCTAATTTCACGCGGTCAGGGTCAAGAGAACTAATCGAGATGATCCTCCCTCTGACCTTCACCTCTGTAGCACCAAGTGCCATGCAAATTAGCGAGGCTTCTGGAAGCTCAGCACGACTTGAGCAATGTCACTATACACACCATAACCGTGAGTCCCGTTGATTTAAGTCACCTCCGCATGGTTATTGTGAGTTTCAAACTTCTACCTACATTTATCACATCTTCTGAATGTTGTTTCTTGTATCCTATGCATCCATGACTGTTTGTTTATGTGCCTGACATATCCCAGGCTTTATCACATTCTTAAACCTACCCTAAAACTCATGGAACACAGCGGCAATCCAGACTGGTGTTTCGTGTTGGAAAAGGAAGTCAACTATTGATCATATCATAGATGTTCAACGTTCAATCCCATGCAATATCAGCAAATGTTGACATTACGGGTTTCATGAGTCCCACAACCGGTCACATTGGATACTCATGTGCCAGACGATGTTCGCTCTCTATATCATGATATCCTCGCATTCTCCACTTATTGAATCCGGGGACTTCCAGGTATGCAGTTCCTGTTTCCCTCTAGCCTAATCACTTATTGAATCCGAGGACCTCCAGGCCGTGTGGTCCTCAGCCTGACAAATCTATTCATAGCCTGCTGTTACACTAAACACCTATTACACATGGCAAGTTAATGGCCTTGAAAAGCTCCGTTACGTGCCACCCGAAGCCTTCAACAGACTAGCCTACAGCTATATACCGTTTTTACCCGGACGGCGTGCAAGCCTGACACCAGCGATACGATGCGTCTATCTAAAATTAATACAGCGATATCCCCTTTCAGCAGTAATGCTCCTATCAAGTACTTCAAGCTCACGATCTATTGCTCCCTTTGTATAAATATGCTCCAGAATAGAGTGACTCGTGCTCAATTCTCAGGCAGGGGTTGTCTACTATTAGAACGTTGACTAGTGGGGTGTCTGTCCTCGTCATAAGCCTTCGAGGATGTCTTCCCGTTCTATTACTACCAGGACCAAAACACCGTATTGGAAACCACTGTACGAGCTCATTGAACAGGATATTCACGTCGTATCCTCTTTTACACTCGAGTGCGGTGCCGTGCTTAGAAATGCACCCGTTGCGTACAAGACGTGGGGTCGACTTAACGCTGCGAGGGATAATGTTATGGTCATTTGTCATGCGCTCACTGGAAGTGCTGACGTGCAGGATTGGTAAGTCCTTCCTTGCTCGGTCTACGTACGCAGATGACCCCGACCTTGACTGAATCATAGGTGGGGGCCAATGATGGGAAGAGGGAAGGCGTTCGATCCAGCGCTCTTCTTTATCATCTGTCTCAATGTCCTCGGCTCTCCATACGGTTCAGCGTCTTCTCTCACTTTGAATCCTGAAACTGGCCATCCTTATGGACCAGAATTTCCACCGACTACTATCCGTGACGACGTTAGGTGAATGTTACTTCTTTTACACTCGATGAATCTTACTGACTCCTGTCTGCTCTAGGATACACAAAATCGTACTTGATTACCTAGGTGTCACTTCCATTGCGGCGGTAATCGGCGGCTCCATGGGCGGCATGCACGTCCTTGAGTGGCCACTATGCACGCACCCAGGTTATGTGCGGCATATCGTGCCACTCGCAACGTCCGCTTCACATTCTGCATGGTGCATCGCCTGGAGCGAGGCACAACGACAAGCACTGTGCGCCGATCCTGCTTTCAACGACGGTTGGTACGACGAACAGCCAAGAGCAGGCCTCGCAGCAGCACGGGTGTGTGCTATGCTGACGTACAGAGCGCGGGCGAGTTTTGAGCTCAAGTTTGGGCGCAGGAAGCAGATGCAGAAGGTGCTGCAGCCGATGCCGAACAAGGTTCAAAAAGTCGAAAAAGTCAAACAGGAGAATAATGAGCAGGGTGTGGAGACGCTGACTCCCCCGCCGTCTCCTTCAGTACACCCACCTGCTTCCACTGATAGCACCTCAATTGTCTCGCTGACACTCACGCCTGCAGATGCCTCTCCGATCTCGTCTAATCCCTACCCAACAGAATCTTTATCCCCATCCCCGACCGCACCCGCACCAACGCCCGTCTCACACACACATCAATCCAGCCCACCCACGTCCGTATTCTGTGCACAATCATACCTGCGCTATCAGGGCCAAAAATTCCTTGCGCGGTTCGACGCAAACTGCTTTATCCACATCACACATAAAATGGACACGCACGACATCTCTCGCGGGCGACCTGCCCCTCCCGCCTCCTGCGTCTGCGTGCGTCCCGTCTCACCCGCACCCTCCTCATACTCCTCGTCCGAGTGCGACTGTGCCTCCAATACCTCGTCCTCCATGGACATGGACCTCGAGCTCCAGGCGGACCTCGACACGCGCTACGCCCTCGCTCGCCTCCCTCCCCGCGCGCTGGTGATAGGCGTCGCCTCAGACAACTTGTTCGTTCCCGCGGAACAAAGGCTGATCGCGGCTTATATCCCCGGCGCGAGTCTCGTCCTGCTTGATTCAGTGGATGGACATGATGGGTTTTTACTTGAGTTCGAGGCCATGAATAGGCATATTGTGGAGTTCTTGAAGAGGGAGGAGCCAGGGATCTATGCGGAGGAGGCGAGGGAGGGCGATATTGAAGGGTTTGAGGTTAGGAAGACGAGTGTGTTTGGGGAGGCCGAGGCCGAGGGTGATATTCTGGAGAGAGGATTTTGATGTTTGATTTTAGGAGCTGTCAAGGAATACAGTGCAGATGACTTGTGTGTGATTGTGCGGACTCGTTCTGTCGCCTAGCCTTGATACTGGGACTCATTGTCTGCTTTGGAATGATTTACAATCATAATAAGAATTTGTGCCTTCGATAGCACGGATCATCTGAAGGGATGTCACTGGAAACCTAACCCTAAACACTGGTTTCCTCTCAGTCACCAACCACCATGCTGTTGCGCCTCCTTAGGCGCCCTGATACCATTCGACGCGCCTATTTCCATTCCAGTGCCGTGTTTTGGGCAACACGTAAGGTCGTCCGCAAGTTCAATCTCGCAGATATTGGCGAGGGTATCACAGAGTGTGAGATTATTAAGTGGTACGTACTCGAAGCTCCGGCCGGTCCCAATATCTGGCATTCATGATACTATGAAACTAGGTCAGTAGCGCCATCTGCGACAATCCAAGCTTTTGACCCCCTGTGTGAGGTTCAGAGCGACAAGGCCAGCGTGGAAATTACTAGTCCATATGATGGTGTGGTAAAGGAGCTTCTCGCGCAAGAGGGGGACGTTGCCAAAGTTGGAGCTGGACTGTGTTTGATTGAAGTAGAGGAGGAGGATACTACCTCGAACGAGCTGAAACCTAGTTCTCCCGCGCCTGTTCGCGATGAACAGGCAATGAATTCGATACCACCACATGCAGAACAGCCTACACCTCTGAAGGTGGAGTCTTCCCGCAAACCTCACCCTTTGGATCCAAATTCTACGCCTTCACGAGGCTCAGCTACTGCAGACTCTGTCCTCGCTCCTCCATCCGTTCGTCACTATGCGCGTCAGAATGGTGTCGACCTCGTTCAATTAGTACCTGGTTCTGGAAAGGGCGGACGTATCGAGAAACGCGATGTTGACGCGTTTTTAGCACGGGCTTCCGAGCCTCAGGCTCAGAATGTCCAGGCAGGTGAGGATGTCGTAGTAGAGCTTGGTAGGACGAGGTATGGAATGTGGAAAGCGATGGTCAAGGTGAGTGCACGCTCAACATGTAACTCATTCATTAATTCTCCTTTAGAGCCTTGAAATACCCCATTTTGGGTGAGAAATTTCGTAGCTCAAGGCGATCTCCTAGCTGATCCTTCTGCAGATATTCCACTTCATTCGACATAACAGCCCTGCACAATCTTCTCCCTATCCTCAATGCACACATTCCGCCTCATTATTTAGCTTCCCCACCGAGAACCGCGTCTGCCGCTATTGATCCGTTATCTATATTACCTGCTCCTTCTCGTCCTGAGATACCTGACGAACATCGTTACAAACGCCTAACATATCTCCCGATCCTCCTCAAGACACTTTCCAAAGCGATGCTCGAATGGCCTCTTTTCAGAGCATCAATAACTCCCGCAACCGAATCTACTGCCTCAAAGCCGACGCTCACTGTCCGGCCTCATGCTGACATCAACATTGCCTTGTCCACGCCAACAGGTCTTTACACTCCGACCCTCGTACAGGCCGATACACATTCCATATACACTCTTGCTTCCTCCATACAGGCCTTTGCACATCGAGGACGACAGGTACCATGTGGACTCACTCCAGCAGATATGCCTCGTCGTGGGGGCACGATTACCGTATCGAATGTCGGTGCAGTCGGCGCAGGAGAATACGCATCGCCTGTGCTCGTTCCTGGAGGGGGCGTGGCGATCGTCGCGCTTGGTCGTGCTAAATGGGTGTGGGACGTCGATGGGAAGCGAGGAGAACTAGGTGGTGGCGAGAGGAGGCTGAAACTTGGGGTGAGCTGGAGCGCGGACCATAGAGTTGTTGAGGGTGCTGAGTTGGCGGCATTTGTGGAGTGTTGGAGGGGATACGTGGAAGCGCCGGAGCGCCTCATCGCTGAGGGTGTTTGAGGATACTACGGTCGGTAGTTGTAGACCTTTCTTCCATCTGTACATAATGCAAGCGTAATGTCTGTATTTGTAGCAAGTTCTCGGTGCTAGAGGTTATCAGTGAAACCACATGTGTCATCAAGATTTCAAAAGAGAAAAGTAGTTTAGGTTGAGGACATCTTTTGGTCACGAGTGCAAGAAAGTCTGGAGAGGGTGGAAAAACCTAGATATTCTCTATGCTTCAGGGGTTTCTTGACTAGATGAAGCTAAATAAACTGTGGAACCATTGTATTCAGCTTATTTGTGAAATTTGATGACCTTGGAATATTGATTCACTAAGCCTTGGGTTGAATAAAAACAGGGCCTTAACCAATCAAAGTGAGGTTGAGGCTGGATCAATATTATCATGTCGATCAACTCCACAAGCATAGCAAAAGAGTGGCTTGACAACAAGTATGTACTTTTTCAATTGGACCCAATTCAAATGCTATGCCAGTCTGCAAAAGGAGCACTTGTATAGCTGATTGGAAGGTTGAAAATCACTTATCTGATCTGTGATTCAAGGAAAAGAAGTGGCTTTCATCTCACATTATTCCAGGTTTCAACAAGCCTGATATCATGTACTCATATGCTTGCTTTTGGGGCTTTCTATTGATTGTTTTTTTGTAGTTTGGCATTTGGTGTAGCTGGGTGATTGTAAGGGATTAATAGATGTGTGGATGCTACATACTGATAACTACACTACATGATGAGCATGGAGCCCAGCAAACCAGTGAGGTGAGCTAGGTGGCAAGCAAGGGGCAAAGGTGGTTGGTCAGCAAGCAGAGACAGCTTACTAGTAATGCTTACAGTTCAGTGGGTAGACCTTTTAGGCTATTGTTTGGCCTGAGGATATTCAATCCTCAGACTTGCTTTGGTCAGGCTGTTAGACTGACTACTACTGACCAAACAGGCACTGGTATGTAAACCAAATGACCAAACAATAATTGATGCTGAGTAAGTCTGGAAATTTGACTCATACAGGGTGCGAACTGATAGACAGAAGGGAGCAGGGGTGGCTTGAGCAGCAGGCTGTTAGGGTGAGAAGTCTAGCTAAGCTCAGAATAGACTTGGAGACTCCAGAAATATTTAGGAGCCCAGGCAATAGATCTGTATATGGATACCACATAGCAGGATAATGTTTCAGTAGTAGGATTTAGTGGTAGTTTGTGAGACAAGCAAAAATCAATATAAGTACAAGCATCAGTAGCATAGTTTGCCACTATAGTTTTTTCAATAACATTGATTTGGAGGTGAAGAAAGACATCAGTGGGCAGATCAATGATGATCTATCCAGAGTCTTTAGAAGAAACCCCTCTATCATGCTAGCAAAAAAAACTGAGGAGGATTGAATGGATGGATGCAGTCTACAGAAAATTGGCAACAATAATAATGGCAAAAAGGAGGTGAGAGAAGAGATTAGTCCTCATGTTCTCTTTTCCTGCTACATATATGAAACACATGAAGATTGATTTCTGTTTCTATAATTATGCCCACCATTGCTTTTAGAACACAGTTGTTCAATAACTTTGCTGCCTCTTGAAAACTGCTACAAAGTCCAAGTTGTTAGTGAAGAGAAGGATTAATTACTCTATCATTTTTAATTCAAATTACATAAGCCTATTTGTGATCATGATTTAATCAAAATTTTAGGTACTTCTAATCTTTCATGCCAATATCATCTTTTAAAAAGTATGAAACATTAGGACAGTTTTTTGAGCCACTGTATTTAGGTACAGAATACCAGTTGTTTATCATACAGACTGAGGATTAGACACTAATTGTGTCTGTATATATTTAGATCTCCAGGAATACCAGATTTTTACAAATAATTTGTCAGTATGCAATGATTTGGCTGTTTTAGCTTTACAGAATTCTTTCCAGAAATGTGGGAATTTCTCTGGCTTGTGTGCATTGAACATCTACTTGCTACCAGTAGAGTTGCATTGCTGCCAAACCATACTTTGATCAATATAGATCAATATAGCACTGTTATTTGGCTCTCACAGAGTGTGCCTCTTTAAATACTTGGGCTCACTATTCTGCAACTGCTCTGTATTTTCTGCTCTTGAAGACTTGAACTTTGACCATATAATGCTCTAAGAGGTTGCCAATTGGCATTTAGTGAAGTCCAACCTCTTAGCTTCAATTTGCTAAGACTACAGATTGCTTGATGTGACTTTATTTACTCTAGCTTTTTAGGACATGACATCTCACACTCAGTGTTGTCAGAAGCTTTCAGTACTTTTTACTGTCTTCATTTACATTTCTGCCTAAGCAAAAAAGAGGTGTAGCAGAGTTGCTATAAGCTATTTATCTGAACATTGTCTTGTAGCATGTTGAAGTTTGAAGAATCTTGAGTTAGATAGATATCAGAGGATACAGGTTCAACTAGCTTTTTTAGTGTGCTTATGTAAGAGCAACCTCTGGAGGCTATGGCTCAGTCACACAGCTGGCAGAGGGAGATCCAAAGTATATTAGAATATATACTAACAATATCATAATAACTACTTGCTTGGCAGATGAAGATCCAAATAGAACAAGTCTAGAGATTTTCTATGCCAGGTTGGACACTTCTGGGGCCTCTGAAGCATGGGAAACAACTGTACAGTACAACAAAACCTTAAAAATTCAAAAATTGCCTAAATAAACAACTGTATAAACAAGGCAGGCAAACTCTGGCTTATATAAGCAGTCTGATAGTGGTGCTGAAGGACCCACACTTGTCTGAGTGATAGCTAAAGAACCAGAGCACCTCAAAGGCTGAAAATAGTACTAACAGATAGTGTTGAAAGAATAGAAATAGTAAAATGAGAGAATGACAGAAGAAATAAGAGAATGAATGAAAGGTACTAACAGATAGTGTTGAAAGAATAGAAATAGTAAAATGAGAGAATGACAGAAGAAATAAGAGAATGAATGAAAGAAGAGTGAAGAAATAAGAAGTAAAAAAAGAAAGAAATGAGGAGTCCTCTGACAGCTTAGTTGTCCCAGTATATTACTGTGTTTGCAAGAGGGCAGCCTGAAGCATGCCTACTACTATTTTTAAGGATTGGAAATATGCAGATTTACAATGGTGCATAAAGCTGCAAGATATAAAAAAGAACAACCAAAAGATGCTCTAGCAATTGGTATATCTTTTTTACATTAATTTTTATTCTAAAGTTAACATATCTGATGTTAGGTCCCTCTCCATCACCTGCTACTCCATCACCTATTGCATCAGTAAAGTTTCTTTTAGATATTTTTGATATGTCATTAGCCTGGAACAAATATATATCTTAATACTTTTGCAGTGTCTTATCTGGCCAAGCCTCCTCAACCTGCTAGTGCTGGACCATTTTGAGTTCAACTAATTGCTGCCACTAATTTATGTATATACTCTATCACAGATACATACATTTCATCCTCTGTTCCACTTTCATCTACATCTACTAAATCTCCTATTATTCCTGTATTTTTCTTTCTATGTACATGCGGTGGTAGTTGTAAGTAGTTTTATATTGCTATTAAATATTAGTCTGATTCCTAAAATAGCACCTTTCACTCTTGAAATGATTGGTCAATTTTCAAATATTCAATCCACTCATCCACTCTAGTTACACACGAAATGCATACTAAAAGAACTCACATCAGTGTTCTTGCTACTCCTCCTTCACTTCATTTTCAATATCTACATTGTGAAAACTTTCAATTGCTTAGTCTGTGAGATAAAGATGCAGATATGCCTGAATTCTATTCACAACAGCTGTTTGCAGATATTATAAATCTGATTCTGTTGCTACTAGTTCTGAGAATAATTTTACTCCACCACCATTTATTCCTATCTCCTCAGCCATTTTCTGTGAATTTTATGGAACAACAGTTACCAGTATGTATGATCAGACAAGCATGATATTAAGAGTTTCAATGACATGTAGGAACTAGAAACCTTTGTCCAACAGCCACATCCTGCCAATCCTCACACAATATGGTGTACTTTCAATCAGCATTGTGTTTCAAAAGGATATATTTGGTCTAACTCTGAATTGTGAAAGCTGCAAGTTGCAAAATCATGAATGTGAGTAGCTCAGCAAGTAGCTAAAGCTGAAGTCCAGAAACAGCTAAATACAAACTATTCTCAGCCACTTTTTAATCCAGCTCTTCCTCTATCTACTTTCTTAGCACCAGTTTCAAATTCACCTACCACCTTTACATTAATAGATGTTTAAATATTATTCTTTATCAGAGCTTGCTGTTATAGCAGAGGATAGATACAGTAGCTCAAAAAAGTGTCCCAATATTTTATAGTTTTTGAAAGATGGCATTGGCATGTAGAAGTGAAAGTACCAAAAGTTTTGGATAAGTAATGTAAAATACTATGGCATTGTAGCTACAAATTGCATCTAGAATTATGTAATTTGGATTAAAACTGATGGAGTAATGATTATTTTAAAATATTCACTTATTGGGACACTTTTTGAGTATCTGTAATATTGCAGGTTTATCTCTATTTTACTCAGAAATAAAGAGTAAGTTGCATGTGGAAATATAAATAAAGTCATGTGACTATGTTTGGATATATTTGGGAGTGGTTCAAGCTGGCCTTCAACCACCATCATGAAAGTTACTCCTTCTGCACAATGCTCTGCTGTTGCTTCTCTTCTTGCTGAAGGGTATTCCTTGTACCAAATTGAGGCTAAACTGATCTAGAGAAGTCTGCTATTGGGAGGATTGGTAGAGAGTTAGAAGTGGACAAGGAAAACCATTTTAGAGGCCATCCTGCTAAGCATACTCCACATGATAAACAGGCTATTGTTCAACAAATCTCAACTGAAAGACCTGATACAGGTGTCCAGGCCACCAATCTTATCAACAACATTGTTTCCAACCCTGTCTCTCCTCAGACTATCCAGAATATGCTGAAGAATGAGGGGTATTGGTCTGTTATAAAGAGAAAAGCTCCTATGCTTAAAGCTAGATATCAGCAACTACAACTTAAATGGGCTTGGAAGCATCAGAACTGAACTGCAGAGGACTGAAAAAGGGTGTTATAGACAGATGAGACAAAGATCAACAGGATTGGGTCAGATGGGAAGCAGTACATGTGGAGGCTATGAGAGGAAGGCATTTCAGACCAAACAACTACACCTACTGTGAAGCATGGAGGAGGGAATAAACTCATAGTATGGGGCTGTATGGGTTGGAATTGGGTAGAAAAGCTGGTAGAAGTGATGGAGATCATGGATGCAGAGCAGTACTGTGAAATTTTGGATGCTGGAGCAAAGGAGAGTTTTGAGAAGTTGGAGATGGAGGAGGGTGCCTGCTATTTCCAACAGGACAATGACTCCAAACACAACTCCAAGAGGGCTGACAAGTAGTTTGAAGACAACAACTTTGATGTCCTCTAATGGCCAGTCCAGTCTCCTGATCTCAACCCTATTGAACACCTCTGGGAGTACTTTAAGAAGCAGCTTAGACAGTATGAAATACCTCCTCATGGTGTGCATGAATTGTGGGAGAGGGTTGCAAAGGAGTGGAATAAAATTGTAACGAAGTTACAGTTGAAGTGAGCTCAGGTTCACACTATACAGAATCAGACTGGTCTATTGACAATCTATATAGAATGGGACGACGCCTGGGAATTGATTGATTAGTCAGTTCTGACTAAGGCTGACAAAGAATTGCCTTTTTCGTTTGTTTTTTGGTAGATGTGTGTATAAAATGCTTGAAATTTCAAAGGAAATCACTGAAAAATCAGAAAAAATTCAAAGGCTACTGATACACTGATTGTGAATTTTTTGAGGTTTATAAATGCTTAAAGAAATCTGAAAATTTCAAGAAAAATTCAATTGCTCTGTTTTTCAGGAGATGTTAGTGGAAAATGCTCAAATAATTCCAGGAAAATCACCAGAAAATCAGGAAAAATTCAAATGCTACTAACATACTGATTTTTAGTTTAAAGATTTATAAATGCTGAATAAAATCTGAAAATTTCAATTTAGTTTACAATAATGCTTTGAGAGTTGTGGAAAGAGGACTGAGTTGTGAAATACGGAGGCCTTAACCGAACGAAGTGAGGTTGAGGCTGGGAATGAGCACTGAGTTGTGAAATACGGAGGCCTTAACCGAACGAAGTGAGGTTGAGGCTGGGAATGAGCACTGAGTTGTGAAATACGGAGGCCTTAACCGAACGAAGTGAGGTTGAGGCTGGGAATGAGCACTGAGTTGTGAAATACGGAGGCCTTAACCGAACGAAGTGAGGTTGAGGCTGGGAATGAGCACTGAGTTGTGAAATACGGAGGCCTTAACCGAACGAAGTGAGGTTGAGGCTGGGAATGAGCACTGAGTTGTGAAATACGGAGGCCTTAACCGAACGAAGTGAGGTTGAGGCTGGGAATGAGCACTGAGTTGTGAAATACGGAGGCCTTAACCGAACGAAGTGAGGTTGAGGCTGGGAATGAGCACTGAGTTGTGAAATACGGAGGCCTTAACCGAACGAAGTGAGGTTGAGGCTGGGAATGAGCACTGAGTTGTGAAATACGGAGGCCTTAACCGAACGAAGTGAGGTTGAGGCTGGGAATGAGCACTGAGTTGTGAAATACGGAGGCCTTAACCGAACGAAGTGAGGTTGAGGCTGGGAATGAGCACTGAGTTGTGAAATACGGAGGCCTTAACCGAACGAAGTGAGGTTGAGGCTGGGAATGAGCACTGAGTTGTGAAATACGGAGGCCTTAACCGAACGAAGTGAGGTTGAGGCTGGGAATGAGCACTGAGTTGTGAAATACGGAGGCCTTAACCGAACGAAGTGAGGTTGAGGCTGGGAATGAGCACTGAGTTGTGAAATACGGAGGCCTTAACCGAACGAAGTGAGGTTGAGGCTGGGAATGAGCACTGAGTTGTGAAATACGGAGGCCTTAACCGAACGAAGTGAGGTTGAGGCTGGGAATGAGCACTGAGTTGTGAAATACGGAGGCCTTAACCGAACGAAGTGAGGTTGAGGCTGGGAATGAGCACTGAGTTGTGAAATACGGAGGCCTTAACCGAACGAAGTGAGGTTGAGGCTGGGAATGAGCACTGAGTTGTGAAATACGGAGGCCTTAACCGAACGAAGTGAGGTTGAGGCTGGGAATGAGCACTGAGTTGTGAAATACGGAGGCCTTAACCGAACGAAGTGAGGTTGAGGCTGGGAATGAGCACTGAGTTGTGAAATACGGAGGCCTTAACCGAACGAAGTGAGGTTGAGGCTGGGAATGAGCACTGAGTTGTGAAATACGGAGGCCTTAACCGAACGAAGTGAGGTTGAGGCTGGGAATGAGCACTGAGTTGTGAAATACGGAGGCCTTAACCGAACGAAGTGAGGTTGAGGCTGGGAATGAGCACTGAGTTGTGAAATACGGAGGCCTTAACCGAACGAAGTGAGGTTGAGGCTGGGAATGAGCACTGAGTTGTGAAATACGGAGGCCTTAACCGAACGAAGTGAGGTTGAGGCTGGGAATGAGCACTGAGTTGTGAAATACGGAGGCCTTAACCGAACGAAGTGAGGTTGAGGCTGGGAATGAGCATTGAGTTTTCTATACATACTTGGAGCCCTAACCGAACAAAGTGAGGTTAGGCTGGAGGCTTAGTTGGGGGGGGTTTGGGGGCGAAGCCTCCAACGAGCTACGAAATTCATGCCGAAGGCACGAATCGTAGCTCGTCTATAATATATGGGACAACCGTTTCGTGGGAACTATCTGATTAGTAAGGCTGACCAAGGCTGACCAAGGTAGCTCGTCTATAATATATGGGACAACCGTTTCGTGGGAACTATCTGATTAGTAAGGCTGACCAAGGCTGACCAAGAACCTTCCTTTTAGGGTAATAACATAAGAGTTGGCTCATTTCAGCATTAGAAATGCTTAGAAAATTGAGATAAAATCACTGAAAAATCAGAAAAAATTCGAGGCCTACTGATACACTGACTTGAGTTTTTCTGAGATTTATAAAATGCTCAGGAAAATGTGAAAAATTTCAGAAAAACTCAATTGGTCTGTTTTCCAGAAGATGTTAGTAGAAAATGCTCAAAGACCCCAGGAAAATCATTCAAAAATCAGGAAAAATTCAAAGGCTACTGATACACTGATTTTAGTTTTTTAGAGATTTATAAATGCTTAATAAAATCCAAAAAATTCAAGAAAAATTCAATTTAGCTTACAATAATGCTTTGAAAGTTGTGGAAGGGACTGAGTTAGGCCTTAACCGAACGAAGTGAGGTTGAGGCTGGGATTAAGCATTGAGTTGTGAAATACCGAGGCCTTAACCGCACGAAGTGAGGTTGAGGCTGGGATTAAGCATTGAGTTGTGAAATACCGAGGCCTTAACCGAACGAAGTGAGGTTGAGGCTGGGATTAAGCATTGAGTTGTGAAATACCGAGGCCTTAACCGAACGAAGTGAGGTTGAGGCTGGGATTAAGCATTGAGTTGTGAAATACCGAGGCCTTAACCGAACGAAGTGAGGTTGAGGCTGGGATTAAGCATTGAGTTGTGAAATACCGAGGCCTTAACCGAACGAAGTGAGGTTGAGGCTGGGATTAAGCACTGAGTTCTCTATACATACTTGGAGCCCTAACCGAACGAAGTGAGGTTAGGGTGGAGGCTTAGTTGGGGGGGGTTTGGGGGCGAAGCCCCCAACGAGCTACAAAATTCGTGCCGAAGGCACGAATCGTAGCTCGTCTATAGTATATGCGACGACGCCTGGGAAATGATCTGATTAGTCAGTTCTGACTAAGGCTGACAAAGATTTGCCTTTTTCGTTTGTTTTTTGGTAGATCCTGGGAAATGATCTGATTAGTCAGTTCTGACTAAGGCTGACAAAGATTTGCCTTTTTCGTTTGTTTTTTGGTAGATGTATGTATAAAATGCTTAGAAATTTGAAGAAAAATCACCAAAAAATCAGGAAAAATTCAGAGGCTACTGATACACTGATTGTGAATTTTTTGAGGTTTATAAATGCTTAAAGAAATCTGAAAGATTCAAGAAAAATTCATTGCTCTGTTTTTCAGGAGATGTTAGTGGAAAATGCTCAAATAATTCCAGGAAAATCACCAGAAAATGAGGGAAAATTCAAAGGCTACTAATATACTGATTTTTAGTTTTTTAAAGATTTATAAATGCTGAATAAAGTCCGAAAAATTCAAGAAAAATTCAATTTAGCTTACTTTGAGAGTTGTGGAAAGGGAACTGAGTTGTGGAATGCCGAGGCCTTAACCGAACGAAGTGAGGTTGAGACCGGGAATGAGCACTGAATTGTGGAATGCCGACCGAGGCCTTAACCGAACGAAGTGAGGTTGAGGCCGGGAATGAGCACTGAGTTGTGGAATGCCGACCGAGGCCTTAACTGAACGAAGTGAGGTTGAGGCTGGGAATGAGCACTGAGTTGTGGAATGCCGAGGCCTTAACTGAACAAAGTGAGGTTGAGGCCGGGAATAAGCATTGAGTTCTCTATACATACTTGGAGCCCTAACCGAACGAAGTGAGGTTAGGGTGGAGGCTTAGTTGGGGGGGTTTGGGGACGAAGCCCCCAACGAGCTACGCCCTAACCGAACGAAGTGAGGTTAGGGTGGAGGCTTAGTTGGGGGGGGTTTGGGGACGAAGCCCCCAACGAGCTACAAAATTCGTGCTGAAGGCACGAATTGTAGCTCGTGTAGTATAAAACAATAATAAGCTGCTTAGTAAGCAGCAAAGGTAAATTATTTATAATATGTAAATATTAATATTATATTATAATAAATATAATATAATATTGACTACAAGTAAGTAAAAGCTACGTGGCCAATGCCACATAGCAGACTATGCTATACACCTCCCAATTAGACTGAACTATGGTCTCAAAGTGCTCCAACAGTCAGGCCATTGGTAAGTCAGGGACAGGGGCAATTAAAGAGTCCCCAGGCTCCTGGAATGGATTGGAAGTTGCGTTGTCCATATCGTAGTCAAGGAGTTCATCCTTGGGTGTGGGCTTGTGAGAGGTGCCCAATGGCTCTGCCAGAGGCAGGGAGTCATCATAGTCCTGTAGTGGGAACAGCATAATAGTAGGGTCAAAAGTTGGCCCCAGAGTCAGTGGTTGGGGATTAGGGAGATTCCCATTGTCAGATGGGTACTGGCATGTCCAGATTTCTCAGGCATGAATGTCTTGCCTGATGAGGAGATACATCCCCTTGGTAAACATGTTGTCGAATGCACAACAACTCTTCTGCTGCTGGAGCATTAGGCATTGGCGGTTGCCAATGGTGGCTTCACACTACCCATCCCACTGAGCAAGGGACTGAGGTATCCTGTAGTAATCAAGGTGTTGCAGCCTCTTGTTGTCAATGGTGGCTGCCTCATTGTAGAGCTGGTGATGATGCCCAAAAGTAGATCAGTAGCAGATATGGTTTATGGCTACTAACCTGTGTAATAATGCGTTGGGCATGCTAAGATTGAGGGAGTCCTGGGCAGTTCCCAGAGAACAAGTCAGAAAAAGAGTTAAATGGCAGGATTTGATAAAAGTTGGTAATGATAGTCAGCAAGGAAATGCAGTAAGGAGGATGCACCAACGATGAAGTGTGTCTAAAAAGGTAGGAAGATGAACATGGTTAAATGCAGCAAGAGGATGCAGGAAGGAAACTAGAGGCTTAGCAATGGCTAAGCTGTGTAATGCCTGCCTTAAGTGCAAGGCACGTAGGTTCCATAAGCATAACTGTGGCAAGCAGGCTAAGAGTGTTCAGACAATTGGTGACTATGAACTTAGTCAGCTCAAGAGAAATCTGAACCACAGGATAAACTGAGGGGTGTAAAGTGGGGTACTCTGTTCTGTTCTAACTAATGACAACGGTAAATATTTATAGTGAAAATGAGTTCACCATTGCTAAGTGGCTAGGCATCGCCAAGGAGCGGCAAACTGGAAAGAATGTAAGTAGTCGCTGTGCATTAAACTAAATACTGAGAAGTTAACAAAAATGCTGTCTGTCTAAGTAACGAGAAGGCACTAAGCGGTGCCCAGCACCAAGGTGAAACATCAAGCTGCCAGTCACAGGAAAATGCCATTATTCTAACTCGTAAGCGCTGCCACCGGCTAGTGGTACCATGTGTTTTCTGAGTGATGCCATCTGTCAATCCTTGCCAATGGTGTGATGCCCGCTTGTCATTCATGCTGTCATTGGTGCTATCACTAATCAGGTATGTTGGTTGCCATGCATGGCCATCAGAAATGGCTTAAAATGGATAAAACATGTGCACCAAGTTTGGGACAAGTGCAGCAAGGTTTCTGGAGCCGATGCCAAGCCTGCCATTGATGCACCTACCCTGTATGGGGTCCTATCATTTCTTCTCAACTGAAAAATTAACTGTCCTCAGTCCAAAAAAAAATTGTTACCATTACCAATTTGTGACTGGTGGCCTGTGCGTCTGCTGAAATCTCCTTATAGTCCTAGCACATAAGTTTGGACTTCACCTCTTTTCCTGAAAAACCCCTGGTGCTCTGTAAAAAATATGTCTTTCCAATTTTCAACTCCACTTGTTGTCCCATTGCAAGAGACCCAAGACACAGCCTATGCGTACATTGCCAAGACAAACACATTTATTAGGTGTATCAAGGGTGTGGGTGCGGAGGCGCCTCCAAACTTGGTCGTTGCCGTTATAAAGCTGTTGGAGCACTGGCTGGAAGTGAGAGTTTTAGGCATGGGGTAGGATTAGGAGATCAAAGTGCAAGAATGGTGCCATTTGCAGTACATTGACAACCGTGGCACTGAGTGGTTAGCACTTTTCTCCAGATTTGTAAGTCTGTATCAGTACTTGCTGCCTTATTACTGATTGAGTCTCTAGGCGCCTCCTCCTGTTCTCATCATTGAGGACAAATTGGAGGATATCCTCTCTGGTGCCTTGCTGATGATGGTAAGCATGCCCGCACCTGAGTAAGTATCTCTGATTCTGATTTCTAACTTAGCTGTGGTCTGATCTGTCTCCACATAGCAAACAAGAGGTGTTAGCACCTCTTGCTAACTTGCAGGTAGATGCTGAGATGACAGCTATTCATGCAGACATGCTGGAAGAGGCTTTTCATGACACTAAGAAGCAGACTAGGGCATGGAAGAAGCACAAAGCCACTGGTGAGGAGGAGATCATTGGCAAAGGAAAGGCACCCATTACGCCAAAGCAGGAGTCAGTAGTTGCTGGTTCTAGTAAAGGTTCCCATGCTGGCAGTGCACAGAGCCCAGCACTGCTGGCAAGCAGGATGGGCTCCCCAGTCAAGCTGGGTAAGGCTTTGAAGAAGAAGGTAAGTTTCATCTTACCTTACTGCTGCCAGGCATCACCAATATTTTTTTCTCCTTAGTCTCGCAAAGGGAAGACCCCTCAGTATGCGGTAAGCTTGTTTGTGACTGTTCCCTTTCTATTACTGACTATAGAATAGCTTCCTAGTCAATCCTTGTTTGATGACAAAGAATTGAAGGGACTGCTCTTGCCACACCGGGAGGAGGTGACCCTGAATGAGGGGATTGAGGAGGGCATTGAACTGCCTGAGATGAAGAATAAGCACACTGTGTCCTTGGCAACTTGCCAAGAGTTTAAAGATTTGTGAGGCACAGTAAGTGATTCTTCTTTCTTCTGCCATATTCCAGCTTAGTTACCTTAGTGTGACAAATGCTGGGCTGACAACGACCCAGAAAGTTGTTGGTTCCCCACTGGTGCTCAGCCTTATTACAGGTGCAGAACCCTTAAGCATGCCTGCACAATCAATGGTGCCAAGAGTCGTGAGCAAGGTAGGGCACCTGATGTCGTTGTGGAGAGGACCTTTTCATGGGCTGTCCTGGTTAAGCGGGCTAGGGAGTTTGTCAAGGGTCAAAGGCAGGAGGTTGCTGCCGGGCGGGTGGCAAGTATCAGTAAGTCCTCTTTGGCGCTGCCGATGTGCCAAGGTGAGAGGTCAGAGTCTGTCAGTAAGCATGGTGCTGGGGACCACCAGCAATCAATAGTCTCTTCACCTACCAAGGGGAAGGGCAAGGCAAAGGCAAAATGGGCTCATGTGATGTCACCCCCTTCTACCCCAGAGGATGTGGAGATGAAAAAGTTGGAGACTATGCTTGCTGCCAGCCATTTCCCTCCTGCTGACTCTGATGCTGGTCCCAGCTGCTTGCTGTCCCCCCTTCACTTAGAAGGAGCAGCCTTGCCTACTGCCAAGGAGGAGGAGGTGGTGGCAATGGTTTCAATGGCAAGGGAGGGACAAGATGCAAGGGGTGATGACAATGTGGCAGGAGAGGAGGATTCAGAGACGTGGGACCTGGAGATTCTGAAGGAGGATGCAGCAACCAGCAACACCAAGGAGGTGGCTGCAATGACCCCAGCAAGGGAGGAAGAGGAGGAGATGCTGAGGAAGAGCCCCAATTGACAGTGGTCACCGTTTCAAGGACCTACTGCCTCTTGGACAAAGGAAGCCATGGCCAACCTAGAGCTCTGGCAACACATTGCGGCAACAGTTAATCCTTCCTGAACTGCTCAGCCCTTGCCACACGTTGTCAGCAGTGCTTTCTGGTGAGTGGGCCAGGACTTGGTGTATCCTGTCATTGCCTTGTATCCTTGCGAAGTTCTGGAGCAATTCGCAGATTGAGTGGGAAGAATGGAAGCGGTGCTTGGTCAGGAGCAGGAGCATGTATGCACTCAACTAATGGTGTTCCAGCTTTGTTATGATAACCTAGCCCGGAGTCTTGCTGTCTTGCAGGACTATCAAGCCAACTGTCAGGACACTCTTGACTGGCAATTTGCCAATAATATCTTGCTAGAGGAATTCTTGCCTTTCTGGGATGAATCCTTGCCTTCTTCAGACGATAGCTTCTTTGAAGATGATGAGGTTAGCAAGAAAACAGACTAAAGAGTAGCCTAGCCATTTCTTGTACATATTTTGGTAATAGCCACTTATATACGTGTCCTTGCCACCCTGCCATTGAGTGACTTGGAAAGGTTAGCAATTTAAAGAAGAAGTAATAGAACAACATAAGTATAACATAAAGACAAGAATAAGCCAAATTTATAAGGAGAAAGAGAAATGCTCAGTAGATCATCATAGCGAAAAACCCTTGACAAAGGTTGTGCAAGGCGCTTAGCATTGGCAACACACTAGCACTGCACCTTCTATATGTAGATAGCTTGCATAAGTATAATGATCTAGGTATGTATAGTTGTTAGTCTGAGTATAGTAGAGTAAGTGTACAGTAGGTATGATGCATCCCTATAGACATATAAACAAGACTGAGAATGCATGTGTTGTGCATGCATATATATAATTGTCTGAACAAAGCAGCGAGTGGCCAAATGATGTCCCTGATCATTGTCACTGCTGGTGTCAGAACCTGTTTCCACCAGAAAAAGTGACAAAGAAATGTTTCATGCTATTTCTTTGGCAACTTTTTGCCTTGCATTTTTCCATTGTCTCAAACCTTTTTCCTTGGAAATATGTATATTAGAAATGGCATAACACACTTCTTTGTCACTTTTTCTGATGGAAATAGGGATGGAAATAGGTTCTGGCACCAGCAGTGTGTGTGCATGGTACCACTCCAACTCTTCACATTGTCACATCAATGATGCTGCAACAGACACTGACTTCAGCAATTACTATTCAAAAAAGCCAGAGTCTAACTTTTGATGAAGTTACAATTGATCTTGAATCCAAGAATTTCTCATCAGGACTTACATTTTTCACTCAATTTGGGATCAGTCACCTTCAATGGCACTAACTATTCTTGACCATTTCATTAATTGAAAGTGACACACAGCTTTCACCTCTGATGCACTTTGCCACCATTATCACCCATCTTCGTCATTCGAAAAGACGAGACATCATTGTATTTACTATAATTTTTCATCTACCAACTTTAGTAGTAACACACAAGTGTACAGAGCTTTATCAATAATCATGGGTGACACTAACTATTCTTGACCATTTCATTAATTGGGAGCGACACACAGCTTTCACCTCTGATGCACTTTGCCACCATATTAGCCATATCTTGGCCTTCAAAATAGGCTCCATGCAGATATCCTGAGAGTAAGTTTATTAACCGCGTTTCATTTCAAGATGAGTTACGGACCATAATAGTCTCGACTGGTCGCTTCTCCAGCAAAGTAAAGTCTCCCTAGGTTCGCCCTGATATTGTCATGGTGCTGCTCCAAGAAACTGGGAGGCCAGTTCGAGTATGAGCCACGGTACAATGGGTCGTTGAACCATCGATGGAACTTGAAAGCCAGAGGCTCAGGTATCGTAACATTAGGAAACATAGTTCGGAGAATACTAATGCTCTCTGTCTTGATCTCTTCGTCGGATAAGGCTTCAACTCTCTCCGAATAGTCGCCCTGTTACTCGCAGATTTAACAAGCATTGTGAAATTTTCAAGGACACCTCTCACCGTGACTGTTGCAAATATAATTCCACATCCAGGTAAGAAGCCCTCCATATCAAGGCTTTGCCACACAGGGTATCGTCCACGCTCGAGATCTGCATAAAGAGCGAACTGCATGTGGTCACAAAGTAAGTTTCGGTTAGTGAGGTTAGGATCAGGTATCAACCTCGGTGCTGAACCAGAACTTCTGCGGGAACTGTAGAAATATTTTTGTGTACGTTCCCATTGTCATACTTGCCAAAGCTTCTTTTTTGTAATCTAGATGGAAACTTAGATCAGTTCTCACCATGACGAGCGCGTATAAAATCACCGGGAAAATCAGGTTCGAACTTGACATCACCCATTTTAAGCACACCAAGGCTGAAGGTACAGATGGCATAATCCGCAGAAATCGAGGTACCATCGTTGAAGACAGCCTTGACGCCAGAGGCCGACCATTCGACGGACTTGACGAGGGTATTCAAACGAAGTTGACCTTGTTCGAGGAAAGAATTTGCTTCCTGCTGAATGATTGTCTTATAGCCACGTTGATCGATACTTAACCATTCCTCGTCGGAGAATCCACCTGCGCTTGGTTCAAAAGTCGCATTGGAGTTCTAATGTAAGAATATGAAAGCTCATCCCCAAGTTCGCCATTTGCGTCGTTTGCAACTCACTCGCGCAGTAGCAATCCCAGAAGACTGAAGTGGGGTCTGAGCATATTCCCAATCAAACTACAACCCAGTCAATCAGACGAAAATCAATAGTGTCGTTGTAAACGCTCTTACGATAAGATATTCAGCGGCCCTTTCATGAGCATCACCAGGTATCTTTCCGATGAAGTCGTATGTGCCTCTGCCTGTAAGATCTACTAAGCTTTGGGCTAAGCGTTGCCCTAAAGAGCAAAGAAAAGTAAGTGTCAAAACATGAGCACTGCCAAAATAATTTGAAGAACAACGCACCACTATAATTGACGAAGTGATCGAAATCATTGGCAGCTGTATTTAATACATCCATGAAGTCCACTTGGCCTGTTTCATCGAATGTCGCTACGGTCAAAAAGATTAGCCCAAGACATGTCGAAAAAAACAAAACATACTTATATTTTCCAAGGAACTGTTCTGGGTATTGAGTCCATATTTCTTTGCCAATGCCCAGATAGGATTGACTGGTCCATTCCCTGTCTGCGTCCCCTCTATCCAATTCGGCCCAAGCTCCACTACATAGTCGCCTAGGTTTGTGCTCTGCATACGGCCACCCAACTCGTCCCTGGCTTCAATCAGTAGAAAATCATCCATCCCCTGAGTATGAAGTGTGCGAGCGGCAATGACTCCTGCCATACCACCTCCTAAGATGAGGACTTTCGTTGTTGAGTCGGCCTCTCCCTGATGAGTCGGAATGGCGGAACCATATGTGACACATGAGCTCGTCGAAAGAAGGTAGAGAATGAGATGTTTGAGATGAAGACTTAGAGGCGTCATGTCCGTTATTCGCGACCTAAAAATTATCTGAGGACTACGGCCTAAACTTTGCATCGAAGATATTTATACCTTGTTCGTGATCACAAATTAACTAAGAGCATTGTTTTTTACTCAAAGAGCGTGGAAATACCAACGACGCCGTAAGTCTCCTAAAAAATGCCGTGAGGTTAGCTACAATCGTCGATGACTCCTTCCACTTTACCTACTGAGCAGAGAAATTTCGTCATGTTATTGAGTCGGTGACAAGTGAATTAACGGGATAAAATTAGAGTTTGAGATGTGACTTGGACACATAATATCCATTACCTGGAATTACGGCAGCGAAGATGTTTACACCTTGTTCGTTGTGGACGTGGGGTGGACTACCTGATGAATCGGGAACGAAGTCAAAGGAGTCGAGGGTTGAGGGTAAGGGTAGAGGTCGAAGTAGGTAAGAAAAATGTAGTGTCGTGTGTAGGCGTGGAGTATCGTTCGTTGTAGCGGAACGAAAGCGCGTAGTCCAATGGATGACGAGAACCAGTAAGAACAAGGAGTTCACGTCTGAGAGAGAGTAACCGTGCGTCGCTTCTAAGCGAGATGAAACAAGCACCGAACAGAGAGAACAGTAGTGAAGCGAAGACAACCAAAGAGGTCGGCTAGCAGAAGATAGTCAAGACGTCTAGATATCAAGGCAGAGATGCCGGAAAGCCGAGAACAGAGCCGAGACTAAAGCAGAGACGCCGAGCCAAGCGATCAATCCGAGAACTAAGCCGGGACAGGCAAAAGCAAAGCCGGAACCGACGAGACAGAGCCGAGGCAGAGAAGTACAGAACACCGAGAAGCCGAGAGAATCTAAGTCCGCTGCCGTAGACAGCGAGCACGCGACGTTTGACGTCGGGTCAGACGTCGACCAAGCCAGACAGAGCCGAGCAGACAAGACAGCCAAGAACAGACCAGACGATGACGAGACAAGGATCACGAAGTGCACGAGTCAAGCAGAGCTCAAGACCAGAGATTATGGGGTATCGAAAAACTGTCTATTCGTATGTTTCTCTCGACTTATTTTACATGCTCACAGCATCGACGATCTCCCGCTACATTGCTTCGAATCGACGATTCCTCCCCAATTCTGTTTCTGACCGTTGGTTGGTCTCATAATCCCGAAACTCTATTTCCTTCCCTCCCCTATTCGTACCACTCATTTCCTAATCCGGCTCCATCACTTTCTACCGTCGTCCTACTCAGACGTTCCTTTTCCGTTTCGTTTGTACTCGTCGCCTCCTTAGCCAAACCCAATTTACTTGTACGTTGTTACCTTTAATCTAATTCCATCAGCAATCTTTCCCCCTCTACCACATCGTGGTTACTGGGCGGTGTGGCAGCAAAGAAACGTACAGCCTTTCGGCTTTCTAATAGAGGGCCGCGGCCAATATATCCTCTAAGAGCAGTCCCACTGACCATTATATACCCATCTAACAACCTATAAGCCATGAGGGTACGAAAACGTGCATCCAGCAATCTTGTAGGGGAAGCAGTCGTAGGACAAAGGCAGATCGAACTATGTATCACGTGCGTTAGGCAAAGGTCGAAGTTCTGCATGCAAAGCAAGAGGCTACAGCGTAGAAAAGGTGAGGACAATGAACGCTGCACAAGGAGAAGGATAGATTGCATGACGAGAAGTAAGCGTAGCTGGATAGGCAATTCAGGACCAGAATAATCAACCAAATCATGGATAGCTGTAATGTCCGTAGTATACCACGAACACGCAGAAAAAACGGCATTGTCAACGCGTGGGTGAGTAGACACGGTCCCAAGATGAGCCGGTTATTTCCATCAAGTATGCTGACACAGGGTGGGTAGAAATCTATGTTATGTGATAAAGGTAAAAACGAGGAAAGGCAAGCGCGGATATAACAATAATAAACAAATAAGGTGATTTCTCCACATAAACGTTCGTTTCAGCTGATACAACATACATAGTATTACGATTTGACACTTTTATTTTTCAAGTCCATCAGACAAATTTGAAAATCTGACCAAAGGTAACCCACTCAGACGTTTCTAGAAGCCCAAATCATTTTCTCACTGGGTTTAAGTATTTAGTTTTTTAAACAAGGCCTGAACGAGATGAACTGAGGTTGAGGCTAAATAAACTTCCTCCAACTCGATTTCTCATTCCAGCCCCAACTTCACATTCTTTAGTTAGGGCCCTGTTTTTAAACTTGAGGCTTGAAAAAGCAAAGCCCTCAACAAGCTACAGATCCCATGATGAAGGCACAGCGCATAGCTAGTTTTATTATGATGGTCTTTTTGAGAATACATGGATACCAATCTCATAGACGAATTTATAATTATCTGAAAACAGTTGCAGACGCATTATATTATTGGTCTGAGTTTCTCTACTCTTCTCTAAATAGTGCTTCTAAATTTTATCCAAGAAGACTAGGGATCATCAAGAGGCGACTTGTCAAACCGATTTAGAGTTACATGTACTTGGGCACCTCATTGGGATGTTATCACGAAGAGAATACCGGAGAACTAAGAGGACCCCCAAGTCTATGGCCGATCTTCCGATTCATGTAGAGCATCCAAAGCTCGTACCTGTGTCTGATCAAGCATTTGGTTGCATATAGAGAGACTCAAGACATGTGAATACACTAACCTCAAGTGCATACAGGTGGGAGTCATGTGAATTGGGTGATAGGTCACGAATTGCTTTAACAAGGCTATAAAGATAGTCCTAAGAGGTCGGCATTCAGCCTCCCTGAACACAGAGATTGCATGGGAAGAACCTTGTTCCGACCAGATGGACCAACGGATGTCCAAATTCGCTCAGCAAGGATATCTATCGGCTCATAACCGACTGTAACAGATCTACCAGATTATTTTCAACCATGATTCGAACGAATGATGCTCACCGAAAGAAGGATTGTCGTCACGGCCAACATAACACTAGTTAAAGGACCGATTTAGTTCCGACCGGTTAACGATCGTAGAAATATACCGACAAATGCCTGTAATAGAGAGGCCTCAGGAGTACTCAACTTCTTTTTTCAGAGGGACGCACTCCATGAACTAAAACTCTCTCCTCATTCTCATTCATACCGTATACATCTAGAACCTCCATAGTATAGCCATCCTTGGGGGTGGTAAGCATTCCGATCAACATGAAAGCATCTTCGTACCTTTTCCCGGTAATCTGATTGTATGTGTAATCAGACTATTCATTCCAAAAACCGCACATAGCACCCGTGAATGGAGTTTCACGTACCTAAGTAATCGCGCACTTCGGCCACGTATGCCGGATCTATGGTATAAGCAATGCCTTTGGTAAATCTTATCAATATCCAGGAATAGTGATAGGTCTACGAGACAGACCCCATACAATGTCGTCGTCAGGGAACGGATCCTAGGACTCGAAGTTGCTTACAGTAGAACTCCGGGGTTGAAAGACTTACAGATTTCGAAAATTTTTCCCAGTCTTCCTTATGAACCAGAGTGACGACTCTTCCTGGACTCTGTATCGCGGATAAGATGCAAAAGACGAGTAATTCACACTAAGAGTTCCTGACTTCAGGGGTTCCCCTATGATCGTGAGATTTCTGAGCAAATCGGCGAACGTAACCTTTCAAAAAACCAGGGACTACCGGTGGATACAACTTAGATTATACTGTGAGAGAAAAGCTTAAGGTAGATACCTTTCGCGATGGTGTGAGGTGGTGGCTGTCAATGTTAAAATTGATCGATCATGATTTAGTTAGATAATTTATTCGAGTCCAAATCACTGGCTATGCGGACGTTACCTTGAAAATGAGTGATCCATAACCAAAAACGACGAACGGAGCTACTGATTCAGACATGGTTGCTGAGTAGCTACGAATCTTTGAGGCTCTCGTTACTGCCGCGCGGACGTGGAGTGTGGAACCAGCCGATAGTATGATCCAGAGGCTAGGGGTTGAAGGAAAGAGTTGTCTGTGCTGATATTTGATTGCCGTGCTTACTCAACGGCCCGACTATCCCGGACTCATCCTTCCACAATTTGACTATCAACTAATATCTCTATTTCTATGTTTATAGAGGTTTCTACTGTTGCTTAAGCTTCGTTGAGATCGGTCGAGAATTCTGATATTCTCTCGGGCTTGTGGCATCGGGGAATGATTCTCAGCAATTTATGCTTGCAATTCAATAATCTGACAAGCTCTGGCTCTTGGGCGGTGAATCGCGTCCTCGACGTAAGAACCCTGAAGTTTCTCAACTGGCGATTGACAACCTTCAATTATATCTTCTCTTGTTGATGCAGTAACGATTACGAGACTATAAACACTACTGCTTGGAATTGCCTCTTTCCGTTCATCAGCTGATATTATCTGGCCGACGCAACTCCTATTCTTGTTAAACAATCGAACACTCATATAGGTAACTCGATACATGAAGAAGGCAAAGCACTTTCGCCGACGTCTAACCTTGAATCGCAAGTCTTTTCCGACAGTCTCTCCATTCAAAGTCGGAAACCTGGAAACTCCGGATATCGAGAGATTCCATCCAAAAGAAAATCAACTTGGTCGGAAGCACATTGTTACAACCACAACACACGCAGACAAGCGATAGCCTCCAGTCTCTTGACTAAAGGAGCTGTGTATCTTCACTAGGTCTTCCCGGTGACCGCATGGTCAACATACTTACTGCTTGAGTGCTATCTGGCAGCAATTGTTATTCCCGGTCATGGCTATGCTTATGCTTGCGGGATAAACCTAGGCGTGAGCAATCCTGCTGAAGACTTCTGAGAAATAAGTGGTGGGTCTCACTGTTTGAAACCATGGATTTCAGCTTCAACCTGAACCTGAAGTACAGGTCAAACAAGTTAATGTCTTATCACTGTTATCTACGTCAAACGGGCACTGTATGACACCCGGCAAAGTCAACTGACAGAAGGCTAATGTGATTTGGCCGGAGTCTGGGCTGAGGCCCCAAACAACACAAAAGCACAAGTTGAAGCAGTAAAGATTATTTCGTATAAGAGAGACAGTTTTTATAGCTATGTATTTAGAATGTACTAATTAATGACCTAAGTTCCGGCAGGATAAGTACATGTGGGAGAGCATATGATGTATCATAAGAAAACTAAAAGACATACGGTATGATCATGACATACTGATACGTCTGCCTCACTCGAGGCAGACAGACAAAGCACAAAAGTCCCAAAACATCCAAATAAAACGCTGAAAACTGTAAGCGTTAGAGTCGAAAACCGTAGACTCAGGGCAAAGCTCACCAGAAAAACCAACCCCGGCCCATGTAATGAGCGACTCGCCAGTCACTGAGCAGTAAACGTGTGCAGGAAGAATTGCGATCACCAATTGATGGGACGACAGCAGCCGATGGGTGGCTGTGCTCGGCTAAGGCAAGATCTCGGCATAAAATCCGAGATCACGTCACCTATGAAGCGCGCCCATCAATCCGTCGCTGTGCTCGGCTAAGGCAAGATCTCGGCATAAAATCCGAGATCACGTCACCTATGAAGCGCGCCCATCAATCCGTCGCCCCGACCTCGAAACTCATCGTACTCCTGCGCGTCGCCACCACACACCACGATCAACCGTGTGCCCGGGACCCAAAAGAAGAATAAAAAGAGCAAGAGAAAGGAAAGGGAAGCAGGAGGGGAAACGAGGAGAGAGAGGAGGATTCGGCCGAAGAAAATAATGGGTAAAACCATCAGCCATTACGACGCGTACCGGCAGCGCAACAACCGGGGCCCAGGCCCGGTAAAACCAGGTCCGGGCGCGTAGAATAACGAAAAACAATAAACACGCAATACTCATACGGTCCGTGCGTAGAGGGAAGGAGTATAAAGGGAGTAGGGTTTCGGGGAAGCCTGGCAAGCAATCGCCTTGCCACGGCTCGGAGTCCCCAGGGAGCGGACGTCTTAGGCCTTACGCAAATAGATTGTCTTCGGGCATTTAAGTAATAATACTTTTTGAGCCCATTTCGAGTGATAACTTAGTTTTCATTCAAATAAACTCAATTAAAATTATAATCTCATTACAACATGTGCGCGCGTGTAACTCAAACCCCCAGAACTTCGTGAACTGAGGTTTTATATTTTACATCTAAGTTTCGTTCAATTACATTTGAGCAACTTAAAATAAAATTAAAACTTACATTTCGCATCAATACTGCGAGGGACTCGGATTGGCAATCCAGTTTCCAACTGCACAGAAGAGAAAGTTAGCGCCCGAGCGCTCAAGCCGCCTCTGTATTCGAGCGGCGTCTCGTGACCCCTCATCAAGCATATTACAAGCTGATATCGGTCAAATGTACTACTACATAGTCGGTATGTATTTACTATACACACCACATATCTTAACCATAAGGAGATAGGACTCCTTAAAATCTCTCATTCGATGTACATAGCATTGATTTACAGAGATGCTGTGTCGAGCGACGAAGCGATGAACCATAACTTGACCTCCGCAACCATCACCGTAAGAACTTACATTTGCACACCGCACACCACCGCCTCCAACAACAAACTCCACACACCTTCCCACCATCCCTCACAGCACCCCGACAAACGGACACCTCTGACGGAACTCTGAAAAAAGAACTCACGAGCCTCTCGAAGTCCCGAAGTTACCCCAGCCCCCGCAGTCGGAAGAACAGTGGCATATCCGGTCGCACGCTCAAATCGCTTGTTCTTTTGTTCAAGCGCATGGGAGAATGATGCCCAGGGTCTATTTATACATATATCGGTATCCGTACGGGTGACAACGGGCACCAGCGGGGACCTGAGAAATCGTTTTCTTCATAGAACAAAACCCCGATCCCGGAGCATAGTTGGTACATCTATCGCACGAGAGACAAAAACATCATGATAGAACATGCATCTCCGGAAAACTTTTAGGTAAGGTTGTGGCATAGGATAGATGGAAAGTAAGGTTTAATATATCGATGTATAATGTTTTGACAAGCTTGGGACTCTGCTGATAGCGGCAACTTTCGATTCCATTATGTCTACCATACCTGTCCTATTTTTGTCACACGGAGAAAGAAGTGACGAAATGGTCCTCTTAAAGGTCACGAGAACCTCCTCTTCAAATTCAGAGCTTGAGCGCAATGTAACCAAAAATAAAAAGATAAAAATGGTTGTACCAATGGAGGGAGACGCCCACGGTACATATGGAAAGAAATTTTCCCGTGAGGGGCCTATTCCGTAAGAGAAGCGAAAGGATGAGTCTCCGCAATTCATCAGAAGGATGACGATAATAATCACAAGCCCGGCGTTGATGTGGTGTGGTGAGTGGAGGTGGGTTCAGTAGACGTGGATGAATAGACTGTGGGGTCACTTATGCAAAATAAGCGCAACCTTACCAGCAAGGGTAGATAAGCGCGTAGCGATGGTCACAGTCGGTTAGTATCTTCCCGTGGAGCCTCACATGGCTGCCTTTATTGGTTTTGCCCGAGGACAAAGAAAGCAAAAAATAGAACGAAGGGGGCTGTAGTGACACATGGCCTTGAAAGAAGCAGTGCACGAGCGTGCACGACTCATGGAGCCTATTGTGGGCGTGTGGGCTAGAATTGAAATTGGGGACATGTGAAAGCTTGCATGGTGCGCCACCACAGCACCTAGGGAGGTGAGAGTGGACGAAGGGGGGTGGGAGATGGGAACACATGACAGAAAAAGGATGGCTTGGATGTTTCCACCTTGAGACTTTGTCGGGCATGCTGTCAGACCCGCTCTTCTCGGCATCAGATGGCCAAATGCGGCAAAATCACGTGCCTTCTTGTGGCCGGTCTCTAAAGTCTTCTCGCCTCTTCTCTCTTCGTCTCCATTACCTGCCATCTATTCTCCCCGGGCGATATCCTGTGCTCCTGACAAGAGCTTGTGGCGACCGACATGCATACTGTGGAACAGATACAGCGTTTGGTGGCCACCGTCAAGCGAAGCAATAAAAGGTGGGTTCCCCGCTCCATATTGTCTGTCTCATCGTTCTGTTTCTGGGTACCCAGAGGCCCTCTGCGGACGGTCAGCCTTATGCCATCTGGCGTAGCTATTAATTAGAGGTATAATAAACCTCAATCAGTACGTAGAACGCAGTGACGGAACCAGATTCTACATAGCTTCCGTTGTTTGGAATGGAGCGACATTGCTAACATACGCATCTTGTCTAGATCCTCGCCGCGTTCCCAGACAAATTTCGAGCAGTCATTACGCACATCGCCCCATTACCTCCCTCCAGAGCTATGGATTGTCATTCTTCGCCTTGCCACCTCTTCTTGCACAGACACAACCCGGACCGTTTCATTCCTTTCTCTACCACACTCCCATTGCCATCTATTCCAGCGACTAGCGCACTACCGCGCAGCCATACGCGCCAAAACCCGTCTTGCATTGATATCCAAAGCCTGGCTTGCCTATGCACAGGAAATTATTTTTGAATCTGTCTGGATCAGCCGCGCCCGTGAGGCACATGCTCTTGCGCAAGTTCTGTCTGGCACAGGGCCCAACGCCGGGTGCGGCAAGTATATCAGACGTTTACACATAGAGACACCTACGCTTGAGCGCTGCGACCCCGCTGATCTTCGAACGATATTGGACTGTGCCCCACGGCTCGAAGTGTACTCCGATTACCGTTCTGTCCGGCGTAACGTCAACGACGTCGACCCGTGTGGTTCACGATCCCGATCCTCGCCACGCGAACTTCTTTCGGCTCTCGCGCATCCAAACAACTCCCTCCGCCGTTTGTCATGGACAAACTACGACGACGTATCATTTCACCTCCACATGTCACCGATGCTTGAAACTGCCGCGGCGCGCCTTGAATTTCTCGAGCTTACGTTCTGCGCTACGCATCTTCAGTCCATTGCTAAATCTTCTTCCCTCTCCCTCCACACCTCAGTCTACTCTTCCTCGTGCCCCGATTTCACGCCAATAACTCTAACTCTCCCCTCCCTGCGTTCACTGAAAGTAACACTCGACAACGCCACCTTCGAAGTCCTCGCAACATGGCTCATGCCCTCCCTCCGTAACCTTTCCGTCCTATCCGCAGATTTCTCCTACGCCTCTTCAGGATTTTCGCGCTTCTTCGCAGTACACGGACCCAAACTAATTCAACTAGAACTGGGACACTCGTCATCAACCATTGAAGAACACTACCTCACCTCTCCGTGGCACCCTCCGCCCGCCCCGCTCTCTATACCCCTCGCAGAATGGTGTCCTAATTTGAAGGAGTTCATATGTAGCGCGGACGCTGAATGGAACTGGCAGAACCCTGACTGGATCGCGCCCCACGTGTTGTTGCCTACGCACCCTTCGCTTGAGCTTATTGGAATCCGCGATATCGATAAGAGACTGAGGGACGATAGAGTAGAGTATTTTGGACTGTTGGAGCAGGTCGGGAGTCTGCTCCGGCGTGAGGCGTTCCCCGCGCTGCGGTATGTCCGGGACATGTCGTATGAGAGCGACGGCATGCGGCGTGGTGTCGACCTTGTGCGTGAGAGGGCCAAGAATGCGAGTGTCAAGACCCGCAAGTTCGGGTTCAGAGTCTGCGAGCGAGCGAGGGAGAGAGAGGAGGGAGTGAGTAGGCAGACGATGATGGTCCTGAGGTTTTGGGAGAGGGTGCTGGAGAGGTGTAGAGAAGCTGGAGTGTGGTTGGAGGATTACAGGGGAGTCAACGTTACGGTTCGGGATTTGAGGAGGGCAGAAGCGGGGAAGGGCCGTATTGGCCACTTTGAGGGGTGCTGATGGATGATGATGGCCATACCCTGGTGTCTGACTGACGGACTCTTTTTGATTTCCCTCAGGAATTACGACTTTTCATGATTTTGCACTGCACCACCCTATAGACTGGTCTCTTCGTTCCAACTGTCGCTTGATGCAGTTCAACATAACACAACGCACGATACGACCATGATCACGACATTTCATTTTTTATACTTTGCATTATCCATCTTGCTTTCGTTCACGCGCTCCATACTTATCACCTATCCATGCATACGTAGATACCCCCACCCCATGATCTTCTATTCTCGCTGTCCAGTTTTGCTATTTAAATTCATCGCCGCTTCCGATCGACATTTCGCGTACACATTAAACTGTGAGTAGAACACAATCGTATACCATTTGAATGAATGAATTCTATTTTTGCCGCCGGCAAGCCGCTATGCAGGGCTAAGAGGCGGGGGTAGAGTCTGTCTCGTACTCTACACAAGTATAACTCCAGTTGTTATGCTACCTAGATTCCAAAGAGTCTTAACCTTCAACAGAAATGTATGTCATGAGGCACTCTCTGTCGTCATGCTTACTTTTAAGCTTTGAGTGCACCAACTTGTTTGGTGCCTTACAAAGGTTCACCTTGTACCCTTGTAAACCTTCATATGTCTGGCTCTGAGCTGCATATTATTCTTGGCTTCAGCGTAGTCAGTCATTGCCAATGTGCATTCATCTCCCTCAACACCCATACCAGGTAATAGACAGTTGGAGCCTTAGTATCATGATAGTGTAATGACAGTTAGTTACGGAAGCCCAAGGTGTAGATCTGCAGAAACACAACCATCTAGCTGTAGCCCTTGACAACCTCCATAAGCATTTGCGGTCAAGAACAGAACAATATAGTAATTGACATACGCTCAACATGTCAATGGTGCTGATATAAGTGTTAGATCTAGGCCATGCCATACTTGCAACGGCCTATACTCATCTTTATTCATAATCCTCGATCTCATATTAGATGACAAATCTCTATTATTAGGTCATTAAGTTCATTGGTGAATCTTCTGTCAGATTTCTACGAGTAATTGAGGGAAAAATGTGAGCACGTTATCATGGGCAGGAATCTGAAACATCATCTTTATGCCTACCTTACTTTGACTGACGAAAGATGCATACATGCGCAAGTCAAGGTCTTCTGTGCCCCATGGTTCGAGGAATGACGGGGTAAATATGATGTGCTTGTGTAGAGACACTTTGGGCTCTCGAATTGGATGCATTCAGAGTAATTTATTTTATTGCGTATGTAGACATATGGTGCAGGCATAGAAAGGGATAACTTGTTAGTCCGTTGGTCAGATACATTGAGAGTAATAGTCTAAGATTAGCGTCAGTTAGTGCTTTTAGTTGAAAAGGTCGGAGTTACCATTCTGTTTTGTGCAAACATACGGCGCAATACTATAAAAAACCCCGTCAGGATCACTCGAAACTAATTCTTTAGAAGAGACTGACCAGGCAGTCCCGCCTGTCCATCCAGTTCCACCACATTGACCATATTGAGGTACTGTACCAACAGTCGGCGTCGATGCCGGAGAAGAACTTGTGGACGTAGGAAGTGAGGTTGTAAAAGGTGCTGATGTTGTTGGCTGCACATGAGAAAGGTTTTGGTTACAAGACAAATTTACATTCATTGACGACTCACAGCTGCTGAGCTGCCATAGAGAGGGGGACCTGGAATCGGGTATGTCTACTGTTATTTAGAACGAGAGCGGTGATGCGACGATTTCAGTCTCAACTCACCGTTTCAGTTTGTGCAGCATTTGTATAGACGTTAATAGTCACTGAAAAATGAGTCAGGTCATTTACTGGATGCAAAATCTGAAGACTTACAGCCAGGGTCACTGTTTGAGTAGCCACCCGGGAAAGTCACGAGTTGGTCGTCCGTAGGAGCAAGTGAGCCCCCTCCGGAAATGTTGATCTGGGCACATTCGGCGTAGAATTGCTAGAACGTGGTATGAGTCAGCTCGAGGATAGCATTCGTCACCGATTCCCTAAGAAACAGGCGTACAGCAGGCAAGGAGTGAAGTGCAATCGTCTCAAAGCGGATCAAATAATTGCCGCTAGGAACTGTCTTCGGGATAGTAGTTGTCCAAGAGGAATTTTGGGCAATCATTAAACCTGATCCCCAAGTTCCGCTATATACTGTGCCACTGATCAGACCAGATTCATCGATTTTGAACTGTTACATCCAGAATGAGTTGCTATGTCCAGAGAGATCAAATAAACATACCCATTTCAGCGTTTTGGCATTCACTCCAGTGCATGTGGACCCTGGACACAGAGCAAGATAGGTCAACTGAAATAACAGTTCAGTGGGCCCGATAGACGGAGATAGGTAAGCTTTGATTACCATTGGACCAATGTTGTGAGGCCAGACTGGATTCCAATACGCAGTGATGGCAGATCCAGCAACTACGTTCGCCGTAAGTTGAAGGTCACCGGAGGACCCGTCGTCATTGCATGCAATTGTGGGATCAGTTGCGTCTGTGATGGGATTGCTATCGGCCCACAATTGATCAGAGTTCATATACCAAAATACGACGAAGTCGAGGACACACTATGTCGACCATGGGCGTTCAATACTCGTCTGGCCAACCGGGGAGTTGTATGGCTGCCAGCCCCAGTACCAGTTCCCGGCATTGGAGTAGGACATGACGCCTCCATGGGCTAAAACAGTCGGCAGAAGGAGAGTCGCAAGAACGGTGAATCGAGAGAGCATTGCGAGAGGTATGTAACTCTACCGCGACCCCTTAATCGACAGCTTTATATAGATGAGCGATCCTCCTTCCCACTACTATGAGTGTAAAATTATCTCATGAGGTCAAGCAACCTCTCAACGTGACTTGATTATCCGCGGAAACAGTCCAGGTAAACGTAGTGTCATCCATATTATGAATTCAATGACGGAATAACAATCTGCGGGGAAATAGAGGTTAATCCTGCGAGTCGAAAGTAGTGATGGTGTCTTTTTTTGCATAGAGAAAGCTGCTTACCCAGATGACATATTTCAAGCGTTTCCAAAGTCGCTGGCGTCTGTTTCTTTGGTTCCGTTAATTCTAGCGAAGGCTCCTGGTTCAAAGATCTGCAAGTACCTTATGTTGTACAGGATGTATACCGGAAAATGGCCGGACGAAGGAATTATATCGGGTTAGACGGTCTCCACTGTCGAAGTAAATTGATTTCAGAAAAGTCGTTGTTGGCCCGAGACTACGTACCATACAGCAAAAGACAAGGCAGGATCTGGGAGACCATGATTCCGGCAGAGTTTCCTGATTCCAGAGAAGCAACAATGTTGAACGAAAATTGCTGACATTCAATTTAGCTTGGAAATGGACACCTACAACAACTTCTATGCGTATGTCAGATGATCAAGAGTAAAAGTCCGCGTATTCGGCGATATATCAGAGTCATGCTGTGAATGAATCCGTCGTATTCATATAATAGACTATTGACGAATCAATAAGCTTGAGCAAGTAGCACTCATGAGAGGAGCACAAAGAACTGAAGCTCGGACAATTTGACGTGCGTTAGATTGCGATTATCATGGTGATGCGTCATTCTGTCCCCTAGAACCCCTCGAACAGTAACCACCCGTCTATGCCTGAGTCAGGCCACATTCTAGCATTGAACAAATGACAATCAGCAGGTCGGCACGGGTTGATAAAGGAGGTACACTCTTGAGTAACCATCGGAAGTTGAATGTGTTGAGCAGAGGGATCACGTTCCGCTCCCAGCCAGCGTGTCACGTGCCGTGTGCCGCAAAGGGAGGGAAGTTTTTCTGGAGACGAAAAGGAACTATACAGTTCTGGGAGATAACGATCGGATCGGAGCCCACACACCTCAGTCGTTTTACCAACCGGCTGAGGTGCGTGCAGCTATACTTACCTGACATACAAATATCATTACTTATGCGTATCATAGATCTATTCACAACAGGTACATAACAACCAATACATGGTCGTTTTACCAACCGACTGAGATCTATTCACAACAGGTTATGGGCCCCGTGTAACCACACTGAATTTTTTTTTTGAATACTGAACACATGAAACCAAAAGAAGGAAACAATGTCGAACCCTGCCCTATTTTTACTACCAACAGAGGAGAAATTTGACGGGTTCAAACTGGCCAGCATTTAAGCCCATAATCACAGAAGCCGCGAGGGGAAGAGGTTTACTTGACTACCTAAACGGTCCCATTAGAAACCCAGCAGTCAGGCCTGAAATACATGCCACAACTGCACAACCTCAAGCCACAACTTGGTGGGGAGCGTTGAACCCAACCTCTGATGAATGGCAGCAACAGGACGTCTACGCCCGTAGCATGATAGTAATAAGTGTCATTAACCCAATTGGAGCAGGGGTAAAGTTAGATGGTACTGCCACCAAAGCATGAGAGTCACTCACCCACACTGCCTGATGCTAAGATGGATCTGGGCCTACTCCAGGCCAAAGAGGAACCCAACTCAATCAAATACAGAGATGGCATGAATATCAAAAACCACTTCTATGCAATGTGCACTGCATGGTCAAAGGCCAACAACCAAGGTGCAGAGATCAACAACAAAAGATTCAGAGCATACATAATTAAATCAATGCCCAGCTCCTGGGTGCCCATTACTGGTGCCCTGTTTGACAAACAAAAGTCTGTAGACATCATTTTCAGACTCACACCACATGTGCTGCTACTGCACAGCCTATCAGCCATGGCCCCAACCAACACTGTGCATGCACTAGCCATCCAGACAACCTTAGCTTGCAGCAATAAGTCCTCTGTGAAATGCAAAAATCTGAACTGTGGATGGGTTGGGCACACAAAGGAGAGGTGCTTCTGAAAGGGGGGGAGAATGGAAGGCCAATGCCCTGATTGGTGGAGAAAGACAAGGGGCAGAGCTAATAACATGACATCATCAGCCCCTAATGCCACCCCCTCAGTGCCAAATATGCCTCAGGCAAACTCTGCAACCATGATTTCCTTGGACAACAGCTCCAATGCCAGATGCCTGGTTTTTACAATGGCAACCCAAAACACTGTCATCCCAGATGGCCCCCATGTGACATACACAGACTCTGGTGCTAGCAGACAGACAGTGGACTTTGTAATGTACCAGACCCCAAGTGTAGCTAACACAATCAGCATCATTGCTGAGGGCTGTACCTTCTGCATTAAAGGGTGCTGCTAAGTAAGGAAGTGGGTCATGTATAATGGCAAAACAACCAAGGTTTTTGCTCAGATGCCTAGTCAGGAAGGGCATCAAAATAGGACTCAAAGATGATGATGATGATGTTCAAATCAAGCTGGAAGTACAGCTACCTAGTCAATATAGCTTGGGGTGTACTAAGTGTGTGAGAGAGTCCTGGACAGGTCCCAGAGAACACATGGTAGGCAAGAGGTTGGTGGCAAGGAAAGTGGGTGATTGGAGGCACTTGTGTAAGGCTCCAAAATGTGGTACAAGAGCACTAAGAGTCACTAAGGAAAAGCACTAAGGGACATGGGAGAGTTGCTAAAGAAAGGTGCTAAGAGGTGCAGGAGAGAGTTGCTAAGGAAAGGTACTAAGAGGTGCAGGAGAGGGTCACTAAGAGGCACTAAGTGTTAGCACTTAGAATGGGATAATAAAAAGACAGGATTGCTTAGCAGATCTAAGCACAAATACCAAGCTGTAGTTGCAAGGTGCTGAAAGATTGCAGAGAAAGAGAGATAGAAAACTAAAGCAGAGTCATCTTGCTGACACAGTCAACAAAAGGTAGTCTGTTGCATATAGTGACCAAAATATTAGGATACAATCCCTACTGCCAAATTGATGATGTATTACTAACAAAAAGGAGGTATTTATAGTAAAGGAAGTTAGCTGATGCTAAGAGGCTAAGCACTGCTAGAGGGTGATGAACTAATAAGAATGTAAGTAAATGCTGTAAATTAAATTGTATGGTAAAAAGATCCATAATGATGCTGTCAGCTATCTGTCATAGAAATACTTCATCATTCTATCCTGTAAGTGCTGCCACTGGCTAAGAGCATTATTCTGGATTGACTGATGCCAAGTGTCTGTGTAAATGTATAGCCTTGGGTGCAAGTGGCAAGGTGCAGTGAGGTGTCAACAGTGGTGCTAAAGATAAGTGGTGCCATAAAAAGTGGTCCTGGAGTAATTGGAGGCTGTAGCTGCAAGTTATTAGTGTAAAAATATGGAAAGATTAGTGCTGGAAGCACTAGAGCATGCTGCTTCTGGTGGTACCAGTGGGCTAACATGAGGTGCAGGTATTGATGCTATCTGTGGCCAGTGATAATAGGAGTTTATCAATAGCACAATAATGCAGACCTCTGATGATGTTTTATTCATGAGGTGTTCCATGGACAGCACAATGTTTACAGTACTGTTTATGCAGCTACCAATAGCCATAGTGGCTTGATTACTCTACAAGCTAGCAGACTTTGAGACCTGGCATCGCTGCCTGACACATGTAAGTGAATCAGTGGTGCACAACATGGTACACAACACAGTTGTAGAAGGACTGGTAGTTACCAAGACCATAGTGAATAGCAAGTGCAAGGATTGTATACTCAGAAAACACATACACCACCTATTTGACTCCAAACCTGAACTCAAGTCTGCACCATACAAAAGAGTTGTATTTGACATCTGGAGACTTGCACAAGTCCAGACTACAGGTGGAAAGTGTCAGGGGACTCCTTATTTCTCTCTTTTCTCACTCCTTATCTCTTCACTCTCCCTTCATTCATTCTTTTATTTCTTCTAACATTATTTCATTTTACTGTTTCTATTCTTTCAACACTATCTGTTAATACTACTCTCAGCCCTTGAGGTGCTCTGGTTCTTTAGCTACCATTCAGACAAGTGTGGGCCCCTCAGCACTGCTTCCAGACTGCTTATATAAGCCAGAGTTTGCCAGAGTTTGCCCCTTATTTGTGCAATTGTTTGTGTAGGCAATTTTCAAGTTTTTAAGGTTTTGTTGTACTGTACAGTTGTTTCCCATGCTTCAGAGGCCCCAGAAGTGTCCAACCTGGCATAGGAAATCCCTAGACTTGTTCTCTTTGGATCTCCCTCTGCCAGGTGAGTAGCTATCATGATATTGTCAGTATATATTCTAATACACTTTGGATCTCCCTCTGCCAGCTGTGTGACTGAGCCACAGCCTCTAGAGGTTGCCTTTACAGAAAGACATTAATACTTGTTGCCACCAATCAGAGCAGAGCAGAGTGTGTGACATGGTACCTGGCAAACAAAATAGCCAAGACTACAATCATGTACTTAGAGATATTTGATGTCCACATTGAGGCTCAGTGGGGCCATAAGATCAAGGGCATATGCACCAATAGTGGCACTTAATCTAAAAATGAGTTGTGAAGGCATACTGCCAGAAACAAGGAATCACCCATGATACCATCACTTCCCACTCATCCATCTGCAAGCAGTGTTGCTGAGAGGTGTAACCAAATAATACTTGACCTCACAAGAAGCATGCTCAGTGATTCAAGACTATTTAGCCACTACTAGGGAGAAGCAACAGCCACAGCTACATATATACTCAACCTTGTTTCTAGTTCAAGGCACCATAAAAAGACTCCCTATAAGATTTGCACTAGCAGGAAGCCTAACATGTTCCACCTCTGGCCATTTAGCTGCACAGCATATGCAAAGGTTCCAAAAGAAGATAGCATGAGCAAGCTTGACCAATGATCAGTGAAAGCAGTGATGGTGGGGTAGTTTGGATGAGGTGACTATGAACTCCTTGAACAGGAGATGAGCCACATGTTCAGGTCCAGGAACTTGATATTCAAAGAAGGGGTGGCACACAAGACACTACTTGATAACCAGGTCAGAGACATGGCAGATCTCTATCAAGTACTCAATGTTGACCCTGAACCTGCCCACTGATAGACCTCAAAATGGAGAAGATGTGTGAGAACAAGATATGGCAACTGATTGAGAGACCTGACAGTATGAGGATGATGAAAAACTATTAGACCTTTGCCCTCAAATACAACCTGAGTAGGAAAGTAGCTGGACAAAAAGCCCAGCTTGTCACAAAAGGATTTTCCCAGATCCTGAGCATTGACTACTTTGCCACATATGCATTGGTCATAAAATATGAGTCTCTGAAGATCAACCTAGCTGTGGGAGCAGTCAAGAACTATGAAATAGAAATATGGCAGATCAATTGCACTAGTGTCTATCAATGCAAGTACCAATAGTTATGGAGCAACCAGAAGAGTACAAGATATACCCCAGCAAGATTTACAGAGTTGACATCAAATGCTAGCAAACAGGTCTGGGGAAGTCAATGCAGAGAGGAAACAAGGGACGATGAAAGAGGCCTAGTATTGCTTCTTGACAAAGCTCTATACAGGATGATGGACAGAGCACATAACTAGTAGTACATGCTTGATGAGGATATAAAACAGCTTAGCTACAAGAGGTCTGAAGCAGACTAATCTATATGTGTGAGAGACTATAATGGCAAAAGACAATAACCAGTACCTACATTGGTGATATGTTGAGCATGTTGTCATCAAGAGAGGAAGCAATCAGGGCTAGAGCAAAGCTAGGTAAGAGGTATGAAATAAAAGACCTTGATGAGATCAGATTTGTTCTGAGTATACATATCATGTGTGACAAGGAGAAGAACATGATTATACTGGATCAAAAGGAGTATCTAGAGTGGATGCTTGAGAAATTTGGCATGGTAGACTGTACTCTAAAATACATGCCCCTCCCTTCTGGCATTGTACTCAGCCAATTGCAAGCATCAGCAACCAACAACTGCAGATACATGGCTGATAAACCATACAGCAAAGTCCTCAGCTCACTTATGTATGTGCAAATAGGCACATGCCCCAATATTGCATATGCAATAATGTCTCTCAGCCACTTTATGATCAACCCCATAACAATCAATACATAGTCATTTTACTAACTAACTGAGATCTATTCACAACAGAATGATCTATGTAGTATCAGCTCAAGGATACTTGCTCCATGGGTTGCAGAGATAGCAAGGTCACCATGGGAAAACCTGTTCTGAGGTTTTTACTACCTGCTTTAATGTGCATTTTGTCCCCAAAATTTGTGCTCCTCAGAGCTGGCTATTGCCATGCCAACCTCTACTTGCTCTCTTTTGGCTATTTCTACTGGCTATATTGTCAAAATTTGCTTTTTTTTGGTTATTGATGCAAAATATAAAGTTTACTTTTTATTTTAAGTAGTCCAAGTATAATTGAACAAAAGTTCTATAAAAATTTCAACTTTAATTTACAAAGTTTGTGGAGCTTAGTTACACACATGCAATAGCAGCTTATAATTTTAATTGATTTATTCAGTATAGTCCCAGATTTAAACAAAGAGAAAAGCCTCAGTGACATGTTAACAATGGAGAAGACAACTGATTTTATTGTATTTAAACAAATATAAATAAAGAGAAATTGTATAATAATGTGATGATAAGTATATGTATTTGACAACAAGTGAGTATGGACTTACAGCCTCAGTGTCATGTCAATAATGGAGGAGACAACTGGGGCTGTAAAAAAAGAACCAATGAATGAGATGGCAAATAATCATGTGACAGATCAAATATGGAAATCTAAATAGGAAATAGTCCAATACAATCTCATTGCTGCAGAAGAAAAAAAACATGAAAAGAAAAGAGTTAATCAATGTCTAATTAGATCTAGACTAAGCACAAAACAATTGTGTAATATACATGGCAAGGCTTTTGTAAAAATATCCATGACCATGTTAGAAGTTGAGATCCAAATAGGTTCAAAAGAACCAGACAGAAATTGTTCACAGATAAAATGATAGTGAATGTCAATAGGTTGAGAGTGGAAAGTTGTAGAGTTGGACTTTGCAATGTCAATAGCACTTTTATTATTACAAATAAGAGAAAAAGGTTGAGGACCAGCATAGAGAGTAATGTAAGCAGTAAGTAGATCCAGATAGCCTTGCACATGGCATGCACTATTGATTAATACGGACCAGCATAGAGAGTAATGTAAGCAGTAAGTAGATCCAGATAGCCTTGCACATGGCATGCACTATTGATTAATACTTAGCCTTAGTTGAGAAAAGAGTCACTATGCATTGACAAATAGAAGACCAAGATACCAGAGAAGAATAAAGAAAAAATGCATAACCAGAAACACTGCACCTAGTCAAAGAGTCAGAAGCTTAATCTGTATTGACAAAGCCACAACCATGGAGAAGTAAAAAATATATAGGTGGGTGATTTTCAGGTTCTGCAAAGTTGTAGAGCAGAGCAAAATTGATTGTGCTCAATAAAGAGCAACAAATACTCTTGGCAGCAAGAAAATGAAAATACATCAGACAAGAGTTATACTGGCCCAAGCTCAGGAGTGTAAAGGCCAGATCATGCCATATACAGAGACTAAGGTAAAAAATAGAATCAACCAAACATTAGTAATGTAGTTTCAAATTATCATCTGAAATATCAGAAAGTGAATTTGATGGTGGGTCTGGAAGGAAATAAAAAGAGTGGTAGAGTGGGACCATAGTTGACTTAGTCTCAAGGAGGTTATACATTGAGAGGTCTGTTATGAAACTCTTCTGAAAGAGCCAGAACTTGTATTGAAAACAATCTCTATCAATTCAAATACCAAGATACAGTGTCATTGGACCAGAATCAATGACTTCAAAATACTATTCAAATGCTGTATAAACACAAGTATAACTAGACAGAATTTGTCATGTTCAGGCCATCATTAATATGCATGCAAATATAATAAAAAGCTTTGAGCTATTAGAGGCATTGAAATCAAAAAATCTGATGGCTCATCAAAGTAACAAGAATACAGCATGATCAACTTCACAGTGAGTAAGATCCAAGTCTTCAAAAGCCTGATGAAGGATAATGTACATTCACAAGAAATTGTTTGAGATCATACAAAGCTCAAAGCAGACAGTAACATATTAATGAATCAGCTTTAGAAAAACCCAGAATCTATTTACAATACACTTTGTATGAAAGAAAGGCATTTAAAAAAGCAGTTTTAAATCAGCTTTAGAAAAACCCAGAATCTATTTACAATACACTTTGTATGAAAGAAAGGCATTTAAAAAAGCAGTTTTAATGTCAAACATGAAAAGATGGAAATTGTATTTTGCTGCATAAGCAAGAGCAATTCTGATACTAGTTAACTTTGCAACAGAAGCATAAGTGGAGCTATAATTTTCTGGGCACTGACTGCATTTTTGAGCAACTAGTCAAGCCTTCTCCTTACCATGAATGATCAATCTATTAGCATCTAGTTTATAAGCAAAAACCCATTGAACATCAATGGGTTTCTAACTATGCAGCAAAGATGTAATATGGAAAACTTCTTGAGATCATAAACTATCTATCTTGTGTTGCATTGCTATATGCCAGACATTTGCATCAGAATGGTGAATGCCTCATTGTAGTGATTAGGAGGTTTAAAGAGATCAAAAGGATGTAAGGTCTTAAACAAGATAGAGTCAGGACTATAAGTCACCAAAGCCTTGTACTCTGCAATTACAGCAAGTTCAAATACATAGACCTTATTAAAAGAATCTGAGAAAGTTGTAGCAGAGATAAGAGATTGAAAATCATAGATAGCTGGCAAAACTAAGTCAGATAGCAAAGTATGGGCAGCACAATTAGCACAAAGACAAACAAGCTGTTCATTATATGTAGCCATTTTCTTGTTGTAAGCATGATTGAAATTACAATTTAGCAAGCAAATGCAGAATTACTTCTAGTGACAAGACAGGTTGTGATAGAACAGAAAGCAAAGGTGTGCCAGAATAAGATGGCAAATTCAAAAACATTTATGAGATGACAAGACAGGTTGTGATAGAACAGAAAGCAAAGGTGTGCCAGAATAAGATGGCAAATTCAAAAACATTTATGAGAGAAGAAGTAGGAGATGCAGAGTTTAGACAAGGTGGCAGATAAACAAGCCATGGAGAAGAAGGCCCTGTGTCTGACAATGGCTGAGGTAGAGGAGATGAGATGTGTTGAATGGAATGAAGATATAAATGGCCAGGAACCAATTCATTGAAAATGATGTCTTTGAAAAAAAATATTTGCCATTAAGATCACATATTCTTCAACTCAAATGGTCTTTATCATACCTGATGAATATAGCTTTGAAAAAAAATATTTGCCATTAAGATCACATATTCTTCAACTCAAATGGTCTTTATCATACCTGATGAATATAGCTTCAAAGTGATAGCCTGAACCCTTGGCCCAAATTTTGCTTAGATAGAAGACAAAGCAATAACAATTCCAGACTGAAAAATGCAAGAAGTCTGGTTTGCTACTCTTCATGACTTTGTATAGAGTAGCTAATGGAGGTAGAGTAGATGTAGGAAGGTGATTCTGAAGATATTGAGCAGTAAGAATTCCATCACCAAGAAAAAACATTGGAAGATCTGATTATGACATCATAGCCTAAGCAAAGTCTTCAATTGTTCTGATATATTGTTTGGCCTTGCTATTCTGCTGATGCATATATAGTGTGGTCATTTGGTGAGTAATTCTCTGAGAGACTAAATAATTATGCAGTTTGCCCAAAACAAACTCCTTTGCATTATTCAAACAGTCTGTTTGGACATGGTTCTCAGATTTTAGTTTCTAAGAAGCCTCATGTGCTTGAAGTGTAGAACAGCCTGAGTACAAGACAATAACAAAGTTGTACTGCTAAAATTTGAGTAGTTGTTAAGAATAGAATAGAAATGCATGGCTATTAGAAAATAAAACAGAGAAAGACCATATAAATCTATATGAAGAAGGTCACATACTGCAGATGCATGATGTTGCAAGTAATCAAAAGGTCTGGCCAGTTACCATATAAATCTATATGAAGAAGGTCACATACTGCAGATGCATGATGTTGCAAGTAATCAAAAGGTCTGGCCAGTTTCTTGCTAAAAATGCAAGAAATACAAAGATCTTTATTAAAAGAACCATCATACTAAACTCTAGTTGCATAGTTTTTTGTCAGTATTATTTTTATAATGTTTTGATCTGGATGACTAAAGCAAGCATGCCAAAGTGCTGGCATGACATTGAATTGAGAGAATGAAACTAAAATTAGAGCAGGAAAAGCAATCAGCAGATAAATAAAGTGAAATATAAGAAGAACAAAGTTATAAAATAAAAGAAAAACACAATTGTAAACCAATGCTTTGATAAAACTACTATTTAGTGAACAAATTGAAGACAAAAAAATATTGACATAATTCCTCTTTTAAAAATAAGCTTCAAGTCATGCTCAATCATTGAGCCAACAGAAAGTAGGTTGGTTGATTAATACATCTGGTTTATAAAGACAGTTTTTGTAAGGGTGACCTCTAGAGGCTGTGGCTCAGTCACACAGCTGGTAGAAGGAGATCCAAAGTGTATTAGAGTATGTACTGACAATATCATAATAACTATTCACCTGGCAGAGGAAGATCCAAAGAGAACAAGTCTAGAGATTCCCTGTGCTAGGTTGAATGCTTCTGAGGCCTCTGAAGCATGAGAAACAACTATACAGTACAACAAAACCTTAAAAGCTCAGAAAATGCCTACACAAATAATTGCACAAATAAGAGGCAAACTCTGGCAAACTCTGGCTTATATAAGTGGCCTAGAAGCGGTGCTGAAGAGCCCATACTTATTTGAATGGTAGCTAAAGAACCAGAGCACCTCAAGGGCTGAAAATAGTACTAACAGATAGTGTTGAAAGAATAGAAATAGTAAAATGAAATAATGTCAGAAGAAATAAGAGAATGAATGAAAGGAGAGAAGAAGAAATAAGGAGTCCCCTGACAGTTTTCCAATGTAATAATGATATTTTTACCACTAGCATGAGTTTGAAAATAAGCTTATCCATGTGCCAGAATATTCAGGGTCCTACAATTTGCAGTGCCCACAGAAACTGCCTAGTTAACATTATAAGTCTAAAAGAACTGAGAATTATGAAGAATGTGCATTGTGCACTCAGAGTCCAAGATAGAATTAAACTAGATAAAAATAAAAGCAAGAGCAACAGGAGAGGCTTATTGGAGAAAAGCCATATAAAATAGCAAGGAAAATTCAGGTTCAGAAGATATATAAGTAGGCAAATCAATATTATTAATAGAGTCATTAGCAGCAGAGACATCTTATTTATCAATCTCATCAACAAAGGGTAATGGGGTATGGGCTGTGTGTCTAAAGTAGCTACATTTAAAAGCATGCAGAATCATAGCCATTCTCCATACCACCACTCTTGGACCAGCACATCTCTATTGTGTGGCTATGTATGTTGCAATTTGTGCACAAAATACAGGGTTAAAGATTACTCAAGTCAGATGCAGTATTAATATTATTATTCAGAGAGTTTGTAGGAAAAACGTTGGCAGTGAGGAAATCAGAAAGTTGCATAAAAGTCTGATTTGAACAAGATTGGAAAGCCATTGCAAGTTAACAATGCTCAGTGTCCATGTTCATTACTTTACTTGCAAGTTGAGCAAAATCATACTTTTCAATAGAGCCAGAATTCTTCCAAGAAAGTAAAACTTCTTCTTTTAAGACAGATCAATAATCACTATTAGACAAACCATTTACAAATTTCTGTATCCTCTGCTATGGAGTGAAGTTCAAAGCATCTCATTCAACTGGTGTACAGCTAAATGCCATGCCTGTACATAGATGGAAACTATGTTCAAAAATGCTGTTATTACAAAAACCTTTGATTTAGTAAATTTTGTGACAGAAGCACTGCCAATTCCAAATCACTTATGTAAAAATGTGAGAGATTCACAAACAGAACTTATGAGTAGATTTGTCAGGGGACTCCTCATTTCTTCCTTCTTTCACTCCTTATTCCTTCACTCTTCTTTCATTCATTTCCTTATTTCTTCTATCATTCTCTCATTTTGCTGTTTCTATTCTCTCAACACTATCTGTTAGTACTATTTTCAACCTTTGAGGTGCTCTGGTTCTTTAGCTATCATTCAGACAAGTGTGGGCCCCTCAGCACTACTTCCAGACTGCTTATATAAGCCAGAGTTTGCCAGAGTTTGCCTTTATTTGTGCAATTGTTTGTGTAGGCAATTTTCAAGTTTTTAAGGTTTTGAAGCCAGAGTTTGCCAGAGTTTGCCTTTTATTTGTGCAATTGTTTGTGTAGGCAATTTTCAAGTTTTTAAGGTTTTGTTGGACTGTACAGTTGTTTCCCATGCTTCAGAGGTCTCAGAAGCATCCAACCTGGCATAGGAAATCCCTAGACTTGTTCTCTTTGGATCTCCCTCTGCCAGGTAAGTAGCTATTATGATATTGTCAGTATATATTCTAATACACTTTGGATCTTCCTTCGTCAGCTGTGTGACTGAGCCACAGCCTTTAAAGGTCGCTCTTATAATAGGCTTCTGCTCAAACTGAGTGCATTAAGAGACATTACAGGTATACCAACGCTTGTTAATCTGGAGACTCAAGCTACTTTCTTGGACTCAGGATATCTCTGGCTATTACTTCTTAATGTAGGCTTCACTTAGCAGTCTCAATTATTATTTACTATACATTGACTTGAAGAATTCAGAACTTAATTTTATTAAGAAATAATACTGGCACAACTATGGAGAAGTGGCTTTGACCAAACTCTGATTAGTTCTAGAAGAGAATAGCATTTGGTGCTGCCATTTGTTAAGGCACCACCTATAACGTAGTTACAGTAGTGGAAATTCCAAGTCCTTAGTCACACAAGTGAATCAGACTAGCGTCTTGATTTCAGCTATGTAACACAAGAAAAAGGAACTAACTCCCAAATAACTATAAACACAGTGAATCAGACTAGCGTCTTGATTTCAGCTATGTAACACAAGAAAAAGGAACTAACTCCCAAATAACTATAAACACTAGTATAACTGCAACGTTATGTCGCATACTAACAAGATAGGTAACACAATATATATGTGTGGGCTGTTACATGCCCCCCATTGAGATTGTTATCACGATCTAACATATCCGTATTGCATCAAGGGCTCACTTGCTGCCTCAGTGCATTCTCAAATTTTTTTTTTTTTTTTTTTTCAGGTGGGGCAGCATTGCCGCCCCTGCGTCTTCATCTCTCAATATTGCCAGGTGCTACTGCGCCACTCTCCTGTGTGCATGTTCCTATCTACGCTGAGTATCCTGATGGGGTGGGAGACGGGCTAGGAGCCTCGCCCTGGCCGCTGCTGCTTTCATCTCGTAAGTCGACGACAATGGTTGAGCCTCCACGACCTCTTCGGGGGCGGCCATTTCCGTATCCTCCAGGGCGACGTTAGTTGCCTCGGTGTCCACAGGACGCCCGGGTGGTGTCAGGATGGGAGGAATGTCCTCCCGTGGTCTCATCTGCAGATACTCAAAGTTGGGGTTGGTACCAATATAGTAGTACATTCCCCTGCTCTGTGTGGGCATGCCTGCCCTCTCCTCCTCACGGATCTTAAACAAGAGGCAATAGCAATTGTCTGCATCCATCTCCTGCCACCCGTCCCAGTTTGGGATGGCTGGAGGCACGCCGTACGTGGCCAAGCAATGATGTCGCTCGTTATCGGCTGCTCGGAAAATGTTGAGCGACATGGTGGGCTTGAAGAAGTGCTGCTCCATGTACACTAATCCGTAGGTATATGCATGGTCCACCCATTCTACTGGAATATGATTCTGCAGCAGCACTTGAATGGCATCATCATCACTGAAATTCTGCGATGCGCTTTTGGGCACGTATACTCGGTGGCAATCAAAGCTTTCCCCGCCCAGTGGCTGAAATGGGTGGTGAACATCCTTCTCATTGAAGGCCGCTACAGCCTCTCTGTACAATCCAGGTCGTGCAAACACCAGTGCCAGCTGTCGCACTATGGTGCATTGACCAGCTCCACTGGCACACACTGCCCGTGCCAAGGCATAACCAAAGAGCGTACAGTAGTGTATCCGATATGCCAAGTCGAAGGCCAGGCCGGTAAATGCATTATCCAGGCCTGGGCGGCCAAATACAATGGCGTATCGTGCCAATGTGTCAAGGTCAAACGGTTGTGCAGGCGGAGGGGGGCGCATAGCCATGAGTTGCAAGCTGCCATCTTCCTTGCACGTTGTCAATCGAGGGGGTATGGTCATCCACTCCATCATGGCATCGTCCTCAGACACGCCCGGTCATCGTGGATTGACTGGGGATGCAAATGTTGCGTCATCCAGCGCATACCTCATTGTATCGTCTCAGAATTTGGCCTCAATCATCCCCGCAAAGTGCTGGAACTCCGTAAACAGCATGTACGCCACAATACGTTCCCGCCGTGGAGCGTGCTCGTTAGACAAGTACTTGAACAGCCTGTCAAGCTCATGCGGGTTCATGGGAAATTCCCGTGGTGCATGCTTGTATACCATTGTGCACAGTACAGCCGCACCCTTCTGGTATCGCTGCTCAAAGTACGAGGCCTTATTGGCCTCGTTCCCAAAGAAGACAGCATTGGAGTAAGGAGACCAATAGAAGTACTCTCCCAGGCCCCCCACAAAACAGGAGTTGCGTCATTCCACGTTATGGGCGTTCCACACGTATGCCCCTAGCAAGTCTGGGATTCTTCCGGACTGCAACTTGGCCTGTCTCTCGACAAGGCGTTCTGCCTCCAGCTTCCAATTCGCCTTCTTTTTGCACACCTGCGCAAGATACAGCTATCTCCCCAGGCGATCCATTGAGGACTCTCCAGGCCTACCCTCTTTGCCGTCCGACACGGAGGAGGACGACTCCTGCCCATAATCACTGTCCTCGTCCGCTACGTCTCTGAAGGCTGCCTTAGCCTTTTCTTTACCCTCCACCGTCCTGCTGGGAGCAGGTCGTGGATCACTCGGAACCAATGTTATGAAAAACATGCTGGCTGGAGTGGGCAGGAGCTCGGGAAGTACGAATTGTAGCTGGGCAGGTCCTGCCCCAAACAGAACATCGGCAGGAAAATTTCACGAGACCAGCTTGCTCTCATCAATCTGATGCCTAGGCCCCCGCCTCCTCGCTGGTGCTGCCATCACCGGGCTGGGCGCATGTACAGACGCCTCCATACCCTTACTGGGTGCACTTGACACCCCTACTTTCCCTGCTGGTGTCTCACTCACCCTCACCGCCGGTTCCTCTGCCCTGCAGATCCCCATACTTTCAGCGGTCGACACTTCTCCTGCCTCCATACCTTCCTCACGACCCTCCACCGTGAGCCCGGTGAACGGTCCCTCCACCAACTCCACTAACGGCTTCCTCAGCTGCTTCTCACGCCCCCATAGTACGTCACCACGCTTTTCCTTTGCTACTTTAGCCCTCTTGGGCTCACTCTTGCGGTCCTCTGTCTGGCTCTGCATTTTGCGCTTCTGCGCATTTGATAGCTGCTGCAGCGCCATCTGCTGCTGACGTCGCAAGTTATCGTTTTCATCCAGCAGCCCACTCAACACCATCATCACGAGCGGATCGCTCAAGAACTCGGCATCTGAGGGCACAGAGTACCCCGCTGCCCCCAATCTCTGCCGCATGGCCTCTTGTGTTTCCTCCTCCACCTCTACTGGCTCCTCCACCCGTCCCCTGCCCTTCTCCCGCCCGCTTTTCATGGCGAGAGGGGCTTTTGGCGTCTCAGCGCCAGAGGGTTGAGCACCTGGAGTCTTCATAGTGCCCCCTTGCACCCGGTGTACTTGCGGCTCCATTCTGACATTTTGCGATTGCTGCGGTGTCCACGGAGGCACTTGTGGTGCTAGGGGAGCTCCCATATAGCCTCTTGGCACATACTGCACCACTCTCCATAGTTGTGGAATCGACTGCATTGCTCCCCTCGGGTGCGGGTAGTAGTACTGCGGCGCATTCTGCACTTCATCATCGACCTCCATAGGTACTGGGCCACCTGGGCCAGGCATCACCTGTGGATACCCCCACTGGATAGCATGATAATATTGTTGTCCCAGGGGACCTTGTTGATACCGTCCTCCCACATAAAACATTTGCACAGGCGACGCCTGCATTGACTGCTGACCGAACTCTTCGTAGCTCTCTTCCTCATAGTCCACTGGGTCATGCCCAGTTCCCCCCCTCCTCGAGCCTGCGCTCAAACTCTCAGGCTGTTTATGTCGCTGATAGTACGACATCTCACGAAAAATTGCGGAGGAGCAGACTGAGGTCAGAGAGAAAAAAAATTCTCTCCTCGTTCTGCTGCTGACAAATTCTGCCATGCTGACATAACCCCATCCAAATGTGGTCAAGAGAAAAAAAATTCTCTCCTCGTTCTGCTGCTGACAAATTCTGCCATGCTGACATAACCCCATCCAAATGTGGTCACACTCCACCATGTCACCTTTGTGACCTCTGTCACCCTCACCGCCGCCGGAGCCGGCAGCCTGGCCCAGCCACCCCCCTCACATGTCACCCACGCGTCTTGCTAGGTCCTGCAGGCGGCCAACGCCCTGCAGCTCCAGATAACGGCTCAGAGCCTCCAATTCCACGCAACTGCGTGATGGCTCCCATGTCGTGTCCCCCAGACTCCAACGCACCTCGAAATTGAGGCCACCCCACGCCATCCAACGATGGCCGATAATCTCATCGACAAACCATTCCTGATCCTCGGCAGCCCCGAAATCATAGGGTTCCGGAGTGGCCCTGTTAGGAAAGAGCGCATCATCGCTCGGGCTGTAAGGTTGCAGCAACAACACATGAAACTTAGGCACAATCCGCCTCTTCTGCAACGCAGCTGGCAACTCCAGCACATAGTTCGACGTGCTCGGCTCAGCGCTATGGACCCGATAGGGTCCCACTCACCTCGGGCAAAGCTTTGCTGCCCTACCCTTAGACAAGTTGAGATTTTTTGTGGACAAGAACACCAAATCACCCTGCGCAATCGCTGGTTCCTCACCCCTATGTGCGTTTGCATTACACGTCTGAAATATGTGAGCCTCGATAATCACGTTGTGCGCATCTGCCAAATTCGCCAACGCCTGCTGCGCAAACTTGTGCACCCCCCGGTGCGCAACCCTGTCACTGCAAAACTCTCGCAGCATGGTGGGCATATACCCACCATTCAACTCAAAAGGTGCATAATGTGTTGTCTCAGACACACTTGCGTTGATCGCAAACTCGGTCATGGGCACCTTATCAACCCAGTCTCTCTGGTCTGGCCAGACCACCGTCCTAAAGATCTGTGCCACATTGCGGTTAGCGCGCTCTATCTGCCCATCAGTCTGCGGATGGAACAACGTCGACATGAGCAGCCTTGCTCCCAACAATTTGTGCAATTCCCTCCACCAAGCAGAAGTGAATTTCGCATCCCTATCGCTGACAATGAAGCTCGGCAGCCCATGCAACCGCACTATCTCCTTGAGATATAACCACGACAACTCAGCCGCCATCATCGTAGTGTTGACCAGTATCAAATGCACCATGCTGGTCATCCAACAAATAACCACCCAGAGATAGTCATAACCCTGGGACCTCGGGAAAGGACCAACAAAGTCCATCCCAATCGAGTCCCAAGGCCTAACGGGAATAGGCAGGGAGTGCAGCTGGCCTGCTGGCCTCGCATTGGAGGTCTTTGACCATTGGCACGACTCACACGTCCCACAGAACTTAGTCGCATCCGCAACCATCTGAGGCCACCAATACCACCGCCGCACATAGGCCAGCGTCCACTGGGGGCCAAAGTGCCCCACTATATGGTGCGCTTGCTCCAGCAAGGTCGTAATCAGCTGCCGGTCTCTCGGCACCCCGAGCATCCTATCCCCCCTCACGTTGCTGGTGTATACCAGCCTGTCCTCCATGGTAAAGCAGGCATGATCCCCTGGCCTTGCCACGATCTCCGCGAACAGCACATCATGCGCATATTTGCGTCTCACCATGTCTGCGAACTCGCGATCCTCTGGGCCAACCGGCCCTGCTTCACCACCACTCGACTTCAGGGCCTCCCCCAGGACTAGGCTTCCCAGCCCCGCTGCATGTGGCCCATCCCCCATTCGTCCCTCGGACATCTCCTGAGCCTGCGCCATATTGCGTGCTTCCAGTTCACGCTGCTCCTGCCGGTCCCGTAGGCGCCGACTGTGCCTGGCCTCCTGAACCTGCATGGCCCGGATCTCAATCACATGCTCTTTGATCTCCTCGTATCTCTGCATGGGCAAATCCTCCCCATCCGGATCCATGCGCCTGTCCACCTGGACATATTTGTACTCATCATATACGTCCTCCTTCATGTCACTCTCAAAGTATCGGGACAAACAGTCAGCAATCTTATTCAGCTCGCCTTTCACATACATAATGTCAAACTGATACCTCGACATATAATCCACCCAGCGGCGTTGCCGTGGCAACAGGTGCACCTGTGTCTTGAAGAACTCAAGAGCCTTATGGTCGGTGATGACGTGTATCTTATACCCCATCAATTTGTCCTCCCATTTCAGCAGGGCCTCCAGTATGGCCAATGTCTCCAGCTCATGTACGGCGTAGTTCTGCTGTGCCGCTGTAAACTTCTTCGACATAAACCCGGTGGGGCAGCAAGTCTGCCACAATGCCCCCTGCCCATACATTGCCCCAACTCCAGTCTTGGACGCATCACAAATGAGCCATATAGGCTCATCCTGCCTAGGATCAATAGGACGCAGCACCGGCGTCTTACCACAAATCTGCTTGATCATCTCAAAGCACCACTGGTGCAGCGGTCGCCAGTAGAACGGGGCCCCATTCAGCGTCATGGCCATCAGTGGCCCCGTATAGGCCAATGTCTGGCAAGAAGGTGCCAATATAATTTACCAACCCCACAAAGCGCTGGATATCATTGTAATTCCGTGGTACAGGCCACTCCCAAATCCTATCAATCTTATCCGCATCGGAGTGGATCCCCTGGTCATCTATTACATGACCCAAACAGTCAATTGTCTCTGCATACAACTCACACTTCTTCCACTTAAGATACAACCTATTCTCCCTGAGTCGTTCGAACATGACCCTGAGATGGTCCTCATGCTCCTCAATGGAGTCCAAGAATATAAATATGTCATCCAAGTACACATGCATGAACTTTCTGATGACATCACGGAATATTGAGGTCATCAACCTCTGAAATGTCGCCGGCGTCGCCGGCACATTACAGTCGCCGATCTGCATAATATTACTCACAAACGTCCCCATGGGTGACGCAAACAGCGTCTTGTGTATGTTGGAAGTACATATGCACACCTGCTCATACGCATCAGTCAGGTCAATTTTTGACTGTACCTTCGCCTGAGCCACATCCTCCCAAATGACCTCCTGGTCTGGCAGGGGCATCATGTCCTTAACAGTGTTATCATTGCGCTGCCACGCATCCAGCGCCGTGTGCAAAGTCCCATCCTTCTTTGGAATGCACAACAGTGGCGCCGCCTGTGCTGCTGGCCTCACCTCCCACCAACATGCATTCAAGTAATGGTTGGTCTTGTCCCGCAGCTGGTCCTGCAACGCTCGCAAATAGCGAGGCAGATGATATTTATACCGCTTATCGTCGTCAATGAGATTTATCTCATGATTGACATCTCTCCAGGGAGTTGCCTCTTCGTCCCATTGACAATATCGGCATATTCTCTCTGCCATTGCTGGCGCAGCAGCTCCACATCCACCCCTGGCCCCTTGCCTTTGTCGGCTGGCCGGTGTCTGTCCACCACTCCTCGCGGTTGCCTGCGAAACCTGTCATTGAGCGCCTGCAGGCGCTCCGTGCTGCCATCTCCAACATTCAGTCGTAGTAGCGGCCCCGGTGCTGACTGCGCCGCCCCCTTGAATCTAATTTCTGACGGCGCCGATACTTCATCCGGAGTAGCTAGGCAATACGCTTCGCCTCTACTAGACCTCCTGCGTACATTGCGGACGCACATCGACGCCACCAGATCATTCCACTCTTGTGGCATCCGCGGGTCATAGGCCCATTGCACCTCGGGTGCAACACAGGGCCGGTCCCACAAGGCGCACCCAGCACCTGCTACCGACGCCGCCTCCGCAGCCCATTGCTGCTCCTCTTCCTCCGTTACCAGGTCTTCTATTTTGACCTTCGACGTTGTTGGTTGGCACTCACTCGACGCTCACACCGCACGCCTCACCTCAACTCCGGCGTCCCTGTTCCTCACTGTCCTAGGCTGAGCCATCCGACCCACCTGGAACTCCTCCTCAGTCATCATCAGGCACGGCAAATCTGCTGGTAGACTGGCCACAGGCTCGACTTCCTCTCTCACCTCCTCCACTGCCGCCTTGCGTTGGCAACCATGGAATCAGTTCTCGTTGCGGCGCTTCTCGGTTGCCCTCTGTCGGTGCAGACGTCCATCCGTGTCTTCCAAGACCACTCGTTCTGCCTTCAGTCGTTCACCATTCACGACTACCTCATCCTTGCTAAAGTCCAGTAGGACTCCATTCTTGCGCATGAATGGCATGCCAATAATCATGTCATAGCGATCAAAGTTCGCTACATCGAGGTACTCTGTCGTGGACACCCCGCCCACGGCCACCTTGGCCTTCGTCCCAAACTAGACTACCGACCTACTGCCCACTGTCCCCAACTGGAGAGTTATGGGCTCCTCCAATTCGTTAACGCGAATCTGGTGCACATGTGCAAACTGGGGTGTGATTCCTGATGTGGTACTTCCCAAGTCCCACAATGTCCATGCAGGACTACCATTCACATTCACGTATGTCACCAGACACGCCTTCTCATCTCGCCTATATCTTGGGCGACTCAGTTTTGTCGAGGCCTTATGCAGCGTTACTCGATGCATTCACATGCGCTGGTCCCCTTCCAGATGATTATACTCATCCTCTGGGTAGTCCGTGAGCGCCACCAGGTGTTCCGAGTCGCTATTGCGACTATAGTAATCATTGGTGTACACATCCACAGTCACCAACTCATCATCCTCCTCCACCGCGCGCTCATCATCACTCGCTTTGCTGTCAGCCAATTTGGCCTCTGAGTCCCCTCCTGGCCCGCTACCGGCCTCACTGGTCTCCCCATCACCGCCATCCACTGTATGGGCAGCTCAAAGCTGCACACAGTCCCACAGCCTATACTGAGGGCACTTCGGAGAATTCACGAAATGATCACGCGCTCCACAGTTGAAGCATCGCTGGACCCCAGGCATTCTCGCCCTACTCATGATCTTCGGCCCCGCCCTCAGGCCTCCACCCTCGTCTTTACGCAGCAGTCCCTGTCCCTGCACATTTCCCTCGTTCTTGGCCCGATCCTCTCGTGGCTTCTCATCCCCACCTCCCGTTGGGCAGCCCTATTCACCTTTCTATCATCACGGACCACAATCCGCGGGGTGCTACCAACCAAGTTGGCTTGCCGCATCACAAACGTGCCAATTTTATCAGCTGTCCGCTGAGGTGTCTGCCGCCTCATTGTCCGCTGCTCGTAGTGCATCGCCGTCTTCAGCAACTGCTCATATCGTACAGCATATGCCAAAAACTCATCCACGGTATTGATCTCCGGAAACAAATTATCATCGCGGATCAGCGACCTCCTCATCTCCGAGGGCAATCCGTCCAGGAACGCCTCACGTATGGTATACACAAATTATCATCGCGGATCAGCGACCTCCTCATCTCCGAGGGCAATCCGTCCAGGAACGCCTCACGTATGGTATACTCGTCTGGGTAGACAGCCATATTCTGAGCGTGCTCCCGAAGCACATCATAAAACCCTTGCACGCCTGTCTTCTCACTATACTGCGCCTTCCAAAAGGCCTCACGTGCATCCTGCATAGTCGACGGGCTCACAAACCTATTGTAAAGTCCAATGAGGACGTCCTTGAACGTCCACTCCTAGACCATTTGATTGGTATGCAGAATATGGTGGCGATACCACGCCTTCGCCTCTCCTTCCAGGAACTCCTGCAAGACAAACACTCTCTTGTGATCCATATCATCTCCCCCATAGCGGCACACCGCCAGATGATAGCACACGTCAGTGGCCCAGTCCTCAAGCTGTGAGAACCGGTAACCCCCAGTATAAGACCGTATAGTCTTTGCCTCCGCTCTACGGGGCTTAACCCCATCAGGGAAATTGAAACGCGCCCCCAGTGCATCATCCACCAGGCGGATCAACTGATTGTGCATGTTCTCCCTATGTGCCCTGGCCACCTCATTCATCCCAGGTGTGTTCTCCCATGCCTCAGGTGCAGCAGGTGGCACTGCATTGCTCCCCTGCTGTCGCCCCCTGGCTGCCTGCTAGCTGGTTGACTCGCGACTCTCGCCCCTGACCTCTCTGCGTATTGTGCTATTGTGCCTTGGGCCACCCCCGGCCCGTTGTCCTTGCACATACTGCCAACACATATTATCCACAGGTGTCACGCCATTAGCGCCTTCAAACACAATGCCTTGATCATCCACCCGCGACTCCCTCCGAACTCAGAGGTCCTGGTTTCTCATTCTCTGGAAGTTGACTTGCTTGGCCATAGTATCGGCCATCACCACCCGCTGGTTCTGCCGCGGCTCCACTGGCCTCACTGGCCTCTCCAGCCCCAGCTGTTCCACCTGCACCTGTGGTGACTCTGCTTCTTCCCCAGAGTCTCCACTGGCCTCACTGGCCTCCCCAGCCCCAGCTGTTCCACCTGCACCTGTGGTGACTCTGCTTCTTCCCCAGAGTCTAAGGCTCCTTCAACCTGTACTGGGCAGTACTCCACCCCCATCTTACTCCTCACACCTCCCGCTACATCCTGTGTCAACGTTTCGACTGTTGACTCCCCCTCATTATCCATCCCCGTTGAGTATCTCTGCCTGCTGGCAGCAGCGCGCCGCCAAACAAAGTCTTCCTGAGACTCGTCAGCCTTCTTGGACGCCTCTAGCAGTTCCATCGCCTCCTCTATTGCTGGAGTACGATTGAACCACAGGGAGTCATATCCCACCGAGCTTGTCGGTGTAGAAGTAGACGCCGTACTACTCCTCATCCTCTTTCGCTTGAGGTACTGCTGCAACTCAAGCTCGAAGATTTGAGCAAACAGCTCGACATACATCAAGGTCTCTCTGCTATACTGGATCTCAATGCCTTCTAAGATCTCATTCAATTCTCTATGTCCTCGAGAGAACTGGTTCATCTTGAGTATACAGTTGTCAATGATTACCAAACATATGCACTTTTTGGCTCTGATACACCTAAATTAAAAACTGACAAATCTTTCAACCTTGATAAACCTCCAAATAGCTACCATGAAGCACTCAACCGACCAGATGCATCTGTCTGGCAGGCTGCGATGGAGAGAGAGATAGCCAGTCTCAATCAACAGAAGGTTTTTATATCTGCTGAATTACCTCCAGGTCGTAAGGCCATAGGAGTCTGATGGGTTTATGCTTTTAAGCTCAATGCTGATGGATCAATAATCAGAGGAATGGAGAAGGCTTGCTTAGTAGCCCAAGGTTTCAGCCAACAACCTGAGGATTACGGTACAACATACGCACCGGTTGCCAAGATGACTAGCATCAGGATTATGTTGGCTTATGCGGCTATGTATGATCTAGAATTTTTTACGTTCGACGTCAAGACTGCGTTCCTAAACGCTCCACTCTCACAAGAAATATATTGTAAGCAGATTCCCGGGTTTCCAAATGCTGAACCATCAAAAGTGAATTGAGTTCTACATGCATTGTATGGACTCAAGCAAGTCTCGCACAAATGGTACAAGGTGATCCAAGAAGAACTCGAATCATACGGCCTTACTAGATGCGGCGTTGATCATGCAGTCTTTTATGGTCGTTTTTCCACATCACCCAATGCTTCTATCCCGCCTCCAAAAGATGGCCAAGACCTCTTTATCATTATTTGTCTTCACGTTGACGATGGACTAAATGCCACAAATTTGAAGGAACTCTATGATTGGATATTGCAATGCATGAGACAACAGTTCAAAGTCAAGGATTCTGGCATGACGGATCTGTACCTTGGCATACACATTGATCAGGATCGTTCTCAAAAGAAGTTGTGGATATCGCAGAAGGGATATATCCTTGATCTCCTAACAACCTATTGGTTACTTGATGCCACTCCTTTATTGTTACCAATTGCAGGAAGAATTGAGGACTTACCTGAACCACTACCAAACGCTTTGCCAGAGATAAGTGACGACGATATCAAGATCCACTTTCAATGACTCGTCAGATCAATCCTATACCTTAGCTTGTGCACTTGACCAGACCTAGCATTCACAGCAATGTCTTTGGGTCAATATAATTCTAACCCTACTCAAAAACATTTACTGGCGGCAAAACGAGTTCTTTGATATCTCTCCGGCACTAAAAATTTTGCGATCGTATACAATTTCTCCAAAACACCGTCCAACCCCCCGGTACAGATGATCTTTCTATCAGATTTTGGTGCAGTCAACACCGATTGGGCTTCTGATCCCAGAAATCATCGTAGTGTATTGGGTTATGCTTTTTTCATTTACTCAAGCCTCGTTTCCTGGTCTTCCATTAAACAATGAACGGTTGCTCTCTCATCAACAGAAGCTGAATACATGTTGGTTGCTCATTTGATGCGGGAAGCCTTAGCCATCCAATATTTCTTGACATCCTTGGACCTTCCAATACCACGTCCTTTTCCAATCTTCTGTGATAATAAGGGTGCATTGGATATTGCGAATTCCAATTCCACTGGTACACGCTCGAAACATATCGATATTCGTTACCACTTCATCAGACAACACCTTAAGACTGGTTCTTTCATCATGTCTTGGGTACCAACATCAGAAATGGTCACTGATATGTCGAGGAAATTGACTGACAGCTTTGGCTATGTGCCGTTTTATTCTAACGTCATATGTTATTGTTATAATTCGTATGTTTCATTTATTCTTGTCTTTTTCAAATATTTTCTATACGACTTACTCATACTATTCAAAAAGCCCTCGACCCTACTCCACATGTCTTACCTGTATAACTAGTTATAAACGTGTCGCCACCTGGGGTCAAAATCATCTTCGATTATTGACTCCCAAGTGAGCACTTATTATTTACTTCTTACTTTATCTATACTTATAAAATGATCTTCGATTATTGACTCCCAGATTATATTGTACCATACAATCAAATATACGTTATTGCTATATGCTGCAACATGATATCTTCACGAAGCCGTTGGGAAAAGAATCTCACTATAAATTTGTAAAGGCTCTGGGTATCGTCTCTTTACCTTAATTTCTTTGTTTTTTCGATTCCTAATTTTCTTTTTGTAACCACTTCGCCACTGATGGGGTTGTGTTACAGATACTATCCTGTTTGGGTCAGTTTTACTACGTGGTCACATGATTAGAACTTAGAAGCATGCTCGAGCGACACATCATCCTCAGTTGTTTACTGTCATCACGACATTACACTGAGGATGTGAGTATTTCTCTTACTACGTATCACTTTGTTTCTAATAGGGAATAGAATAGTCTCTTGAATATTTACTAGGTATGAGAAATAGAGTTGTTTACTGTCATCACGACATTACACTGAGGATTCTCTTGACTATTTACTAGTCGTATCATGGGTTCTAGAGTCTGGCTTAATATTAACAATCCTCAGTCTTCGTATAAGTGACTGTATTCAATATCGTACCTAAGTGTAAGGTTAACAATCTAGGTACGTTTGTCAGCTAATTGCGGTAGGTATATGTATCTGCAGGCTCACGCTCAGTCTTCGTATAAGTGACTGAGGGTATAGCGTCCATAGACGTCGTATTTATATTGTGTCGTGGTCAAAGCAGTGTGATATAAGAGTGAAAGAAAGAAAGGATAGAAAGTAAAGAAAGAAAGAGAAAAGAGGACAAAGGGGTGCAAAGTGACAAAGGGACGGTGGCCAAAGGGGCGCAAAGTGACGGTGACCTTTAGTAAGTCCAACAGGTTGACTCAATAAGGACTATCTCCACTTTCTTTTTTTTAGTATGACAATATTTCTGGTACACATTGAGACACTCATCTCTTCTCATCGTACCCAGCTTTAAAATTTATTTTATCTAAGACTATTCGTCAGTGTCGAGGAAATTGACTGACCACTCCGGCTATGTGCCGACTACTTTTAACGTCATCTCCCCTTGTCATAACCTCGTATGTTTTACTATGATTCACGTTTCTTACTAATAGTTCTACTGTATCTTACTCATCCTACTTGAAAAGCCCTTGACCCTACTCCACATGTCTCACCAATACGATCGGTTATATACGTGCCATCACCTGGAGTCAAATCATCTTCGATTATTGACTCCAGATATTATATATATTCGTACACGAATACATCTGTTTTGCGATATGCTGCGACAGTCAGTTCTCGTTACTTACATAAGAGAGTCGGGGATCCTTTCTTTCGGGCCGCGTGAGGGAACCATTTGCCTTTTCTTCACTCTCTCCTTTTAGAACATGGGAAGCGGTATTGGTAAGTATGAGTAAAAAGGACCTTATTGCATCATAATATCTTGGCAAGGTGATCTCCATCCATTCACAGCAGACTTCAAAGAAGACATATAAATGCCGATAGGAAACTTTCCTTCATCTATCATCATCGACGTTTTTTGACTCGCAGATGGCATCCCCAGTCCTTGCAGGCCCACCCGGAGACTGCTGTTTCAAGACATTGAAGCACACCGGCACTCCAGTGGGCAAAAGTGTTATCATTGCTGGCGTTCCCACCTATATTTCCGAACCTCCGGCTCAGATGACAGATAGATCAAAGAAAATTATCTTGTATCTTTCTGACGTTTTCGGCCCATTTTACTTGAACAATCAGCTCATTCAGGACTACTTTGCTGAACATGGTTCATTTAACTTGTACCATTATCTGCTTGTCTTAATTTATTGTGGCAGGCTTTTTGGTTCTTGGAATTGACTATTTCTTCGGCGACGGGTTCGGTTTTCACCTTGATGAGGAAGGTTTCGATCGCATGGCTTGGATTGACAGTGCCAAAAAAAAGTCTCGTGAGGTCTACCCGAAATGGCTTGAAACAGTCAGGAAAACTTACGGTATGCGAGTTGGTCGTATCACCTGCCAGAAGCTTAATATATTATAAAGGAGCCGAAGCACAATATTTCTCTGTTGGTAAGGTCTTGCCCATCAATACGTGAAATTCCATTAATCAACCTAAGGTTACTGTTTTGGGGCGCCTTTTGCGCTAGATCTTACTGCAACGGACAAGGTTGCTGCATGTATGGTGTTAAACTTCTTTTTACTTCGATTCAGACTAACAAGTCTCCGTAGCTGCCTTCGCTCATCCTGCATTCCTGGAAGAAGATCAGTTCAAAAAGATGACCAGTATGCTGTTTATGGGTCGATAGCAACTCTGTGCGCTTACATGATATTTCAGAACCCCTGCTTTTGCTTTGTGCAGGTGAGATAGATGACTTAGGATTACCCTCAAAACTCTGGACTTATGCGATATGGTAGAAACCGATCATACGTTTCCGATCGAGTCTCGCAGGAGGGCTGAGGATTTGATGGTTGAGGCTAAGGCGAATTACCATATTTCAGTCTTTTCTGGCATCTCCCATGGGTTTGCGGTTAGCTGTAATCTCGACATTGAGAATGAGCGTATGTCACTATTCCTTCGATGCATTGTAACCTGACCAATTGTTACATCATAGGGTGGGCTAAGGAACAAGCGGCACGCCAGATAATTGATTGGTTTAACAGGTTCAGTCATTAGGCAGTTTTCATGAGACAATTCCAATTCTATAGTTCCAAACTTGTATATTCAAGGCGTTATCTGGCACGCAATTTAAGCAACGCCAACCAAACCCTCTTGATATGAACAAATGTGACACAGTTCGAGCGTATTTATCAACCATTAAATATATGTGTATGTATTGCTTGAACATCCCAAGTTGCTTTACCTTGAGTTTGGAGGTTATCGGATGTACCTTCAGGATACATCAATGATTCGACTCATTCGGGTCGATTAAGATAAGGAGTGAAGACCATATCAATGGATGATGATGTATGAGAAACTGAAGTGGTTCCGGATCCACGTTGAAGAGCATCAAACGCGTGATGTTCGGAAATTGTCGCGCGAAATTGATGTTCAAGTTTCCAAGCCTCAACGACCGAAATGTGAGGGTCTTGACGTTTAAGTATCGGGGTACGTCGCTGGAAATGTTGAGAGACAGTATGAACGCTTCCCATGTAAAACCCACTATTCCATTTAACTCTAGATCTTCAAGGTTAGGGCCCGAAAACTCGCTGAAGAGTTTAATAAACTCCGGTATTGAGGCAGGAGACATTCCGCGCATCCCTCCAAGTTTAAGAGACACAATTGATGATGCGCAGAAGGAGGGATGATTGGGAAAGTGAAAGATTATCGATTTAATACTGAGGCGACGTAGCTGCGCCATGCTGGGTCTTTCGCGGCAAAACGCGGCATTGTTCATCCTCTCCATGCACGATTGATCTAACATACATTGGCACGAAGTCGCGTCGAGGTCCAATGTCTGAACTCCCGCAAGGTGTGCAAGGTCGGCGACGTGAATAGTCACGGCTTGCAAGCGAACGGCGACGAGAGATGACGGACTGAATTTGAAAGGACCAAAATGCAGGACAGACCTAGGTGCTGTTTGTACCACTTGGAAGGATTGTAATCTTGGAAAGGAAAGACGAAGAAGTATTGGCATAATATTGGTTAATACAGCGGCATTCCCTCTGATCTGCAAATGCTTCCAGCGCTGCGCATGTGTGCCCACAAATGATATAGCATTGTGCATGGAGGGTGCAATGATTCGGGGAGAAACTGGGAGATGCAATATATTGACATCCAGGCCATGGTTCCCGGAACGCTCGAGAATGACACCGAGAAAATCGATTCGCGTTTTACGCGTAATCAGGATATCGCTCCATAGCGCCGAACAGCTGAGGGCCAAGAGCCGCCACCTCTTCGAGACATGGGATAGAATTATGTGAGGATGGAGTCCTCTCACAGTGGTGTGCGTGGCCTGAACAAGCAGGAAGATATTGTATAGGATATCCTCTGATATGAGCACCATGCCCAAAGATTTTGACGGGCTCTGGAAGTACGAAGCCATGCAGGAAATATAGAACCATCGGATCGAGCCGAAACTTGAAACAAGGATGTCCAGGAGGGGATGCTGGAGAAAAAGTGAAAGTGAAAGAAAACATGAGACTTCCTGATGACTTTGAAATGTGTGATCAATCCACCGGATCCTGAAGATCGACCATGCACCGACATCAAGCTGGCCAATTGGGAAACACCAGCCCTGGCGCGTAGTGTAATTCTCACAGAGATGAACGCATTCATGTATTAATATCATGAATCAGCGAGTCTAGACCTGTACGTAGTATCTGTCACATAAACTAGTCGACAAAAAGGAGTTATGTGCATCCGATGCGGAGGTGATCTCTTCGCATGGATGGACGATGTAATATGTCAGCGCAGCTCACCTGAGACAGCCTGTGCTTTTTGATAATGCAAAACAATTTACAGTCTGGGTCAGATCAGATCAGCAAGCTTCAGTAGCACATTTTCCGATTGGGATGGAAGAACTGGGCTCGGAGCACTCCTTAACATCTAGAAAGGCGGAAAAGAGTATAAACCTGTATATCCCCTTCATTGTGTTTTCACTGAGACGAAAATAGGATTTGAGAAGACTGCTTAGCCCCTTCTGTTATTTTCGCAGTTTCTCGATGTAATCATTGTCAGGTTTGATGACCTTTGGAATAAGTGGTCAGAGTCGTTAACTCACGTTTATAGAAACATACAGAGACTTGAGAAAAGTCTCTCAAAACAACTACCAAGATAGGATCCTCATGCCTGTAAACACCAGTACTTGAAAGAGTGTTCGAACTTGGAAGGTGAAAAAAAAACTTGCCAGCCTCAGCGAATTCGTCTACTCATAATCATGTTGACTAATGTTCTCTGGCTTTCTAATCTGAGTTCCATCATTGGCCGATAGCAAAGGTTCCAGAATGAACGTCTTCTTCAGCCACGGTATCCACACTTCGTCTGCCTCGTGGGTGCTGTCTAGCCTTGGTCAGGGTTGGAAAGGGTGCAAGGTGATGGAATCCGTAAAACTGGTTAAGAGACAGCAAGAGCCTCGGTTACACACTTTACCCATCAGGTACAGATTCGGAGCGATCCGCAGACCTTCACGAAGATAGAAACATGTTAGAACTGGAGGGAAATTCAGAGTTGGGGCGTTTCTTGAAACCGAGTGCTTGTCGCTGATGGCTCCGACTTTTCCAAACCGGAACTAGAACCATCTGGTGCTTGGAAGTAGGGCTAGTACAATCATCATCACAATGAAAGCTACACTTCGGCCTGGGAACAAGGGAACAAGCAGTCTAGTAAGGCGTATCTTACGGATTGGCTGAGAGCCATCGTTTACTGTCCGAATCCGGGAGCTTGTCAAGTATTCCAGTCCCTGAAGGAGAGATCTAGGACTTACTGTATCAGAAATTACGGAAACATGCCAGTCGATACCAAGGTCGCACGTCTTTAGGTGATGTTTTCGTTAAACAATTTGCATTGCCGGGAGATGGCTGATTTCAAATTTCAGCAAAGTGATGTCAGAACCTCAGGTCTAGAAGGTTATTCATCAGTTCTCCAAAACGTGGTAAAATCTAGAATGTTTGGTGAGTAATCGATTTCTCAAGGCACTAACAGCAGTAGTCGCTCGAATGAGATAAAGGCTAGAAATAGTATGGACAAAGCATGCTAACCGGCCGACTGAGGGTGTTCGATAGATCGAAGCGAGACAATAAAGACAGCGTTCAAATTAACTTTTTCCTGTCCCTCCTGAGGACTTCAGACCGATCGTTTATTAAACCAATTGTGATATCCTGAACTCATTTCACATTGATGTCCCCGTAGTTTCGGTTATTTTAGTCAAAAAAGAAACATTGGGTAAGAAACATACTGGAATCGATGGTGGTACAATGATATAGCTCACTTTACTAATCTCTTTGGCGTCGAGTATATTGCTTTCACCTTACCTCACGGGATAGGAGGTCCGATGTATCCAGAAATAGGCCTTGCAGCCGGAGTGGATGGCCAGATAATACTATATCCGGCTGGCTTAAGGTGAGAAAAGTACTTTTCTAGATGGGAGCGCGGTCCCTGGTGCTGGGACCCACAGAGTTGGTGGTGGCGACAGCAAGGCATATGATCACCACATGGGAGTATGGCCGTGTAATTCGTCTCTTATCAGAGTCGAATCAGTTGGTCATCTTTGGTCCTTCACCCCTTTGAGCTGTTTGCTGAGTACCAGACAACAATCGTGGAGAATGATCACGATAAACCTGATTTTCGAAGCTTAAGTATTTATTCTTCAGAAAGTGACAATATTCACGTCACCGGTTGGCATCGTGAAACGTGTCTTGACAAAAGCGTTGCCGTCTCTCTAAAGGTGACAAGAAATAAGCATGGTTTTTTGTTGCCCGAAAAGGAAATACTACGAGAAAAAAATCTCGATTTGGGTCGAACACGTGGGAAGGGCATGGCTGATGGATGTTTTGCAACTACAACGCACTCGTTCTGCTGAGCTTACGTTGTGTTGTACTAATTGTTATCTTCATCGACACAGACTGGACTAATGGACTCTAAGCGTCTCTCAGACATTCTTTCTTCCCTTCTCTGACGTTGGGTACATCAATCCTCATAAATACAAAGTCTTGAAGGTTACTTTGCATTCATAACGACAATAGCATAACCATTATCTGATCAGTCAACACGACCTACGCCCCACTATCACTCATGACAGAATATGACTTTTCTCCGGAAGCCATTGAGCGGTACATTCATGGCCAGCAGAGAATTCGAAGATGGGTCCACCATACAGACCAAACTCCAAAGGCCGATCCTTACCAGGCTGCCACACCTGCTATTGACGTTCCTAAAGAGCTTCTTCCTCGTCCTCGTACTTCGAACTCAAATCCACCTCGGTCTGCGCAGCCGGAGAATAAGAAGCCAAGGAAACACAGAACTCCCTCTGAGAAAGACTTCGACCGCGAGCGGAGGAACGACTGGAAATATAGTCATCGGGACCACATGGATGCTTTGCGTACAGCTGCTGCAAATCCCCAGGTGTCCCGGGCAAGAGGGCGTCATACGATCGCATTGCCCCTTCGCTTCATCCGGGATCAAGGTACCCCGCTGACCACCGCTTCTCCGATTGAGGGCGTCATACGATCGCATTGCCCCTTCGCTTCATCCGGGATCAAGGTACCCCGCTGACCACCGCTTCTCCGATTCGCAAGAAACCTCTTCCAGTTCTGAATACGTTTACGTCAAATCTCCTAATACTGCCCGAAACCGTTCTTCGAGCGTGCAAGCCCCAATTCGTGTACCCCTGCCCGGGCCACTGCCCGGTCCCATGCCTGTCCCTGTGCCTACGCCGTTCTATGTTCATGGCCCGGAAATCAATGCCCAAGTCGTGTTAGATGACGAACCGACTGGGAAAAGCTCCCGGCACTCGTCCTCACGACGGACCAAGCCATTTCGGTCGCACATAGTACCCCACCGTCCCCCTCCACCCGCCTCCGCCCCAGTGTACCCTTCGCAGCCGTATCAAGGTCGCAACCGATATTATAGCACCTCTGACCCTTTCCTTTATCGGCCGCAGCAGATATCACAGCAGCAGCCTCGCCCAACCTTAGCTTACCCATACGCTCCCTCACCACTCTCCCTGCAGAATTCTGCTCCAGCTTATCCTTACCCTTGTCCGCCGGGGGGCTACATACCTGAGCCACCAAAGTCGTCAGAACGGAAGGTATCTTGCTTTCTTCTATTTTCACATCCACACAAGGCTGACCCTTCCACAAGTTGAATCAATCCGAACCGTTCATTAAGCGTATGTTTCTCAACTTTGCTAATCAAAGAAAAGCCGAGACCAAGGGGAAAGCGGCTAGCGGAAAAGAAGGCTCAGGTTCGCTATCCCAACCCCAGACTCCATCTCGAAGGACATGGATAGGCAGCCCTGTCAAGAACAAATTAGTTAAAACTACTCTTAAGGATACATCAGAGACGCAGAGGTCGAAGTTGTCGTTGGATTATCAGCCCGGGTCTGGGAGTGGAGAAGCTAGCGGAACTGGGAGAGGTGAAGGGGAATTACCTAGAGGTTCGTTGAATACTAACAGAGATCGAGAGAGGGAGAGAGAGAGAGAGAGGAGAAGAGAGAGGGACAGGGCGAGAGAGAAGGAGAACAGGCGGGATGAGAGGAGAAAGGAAGAGGCAAGAGGAAGAGAATATAAGAGTGACGAGCGGAGGAAGGAAACCAATGACAGAGAAAAGGACCGGGAGCGGAATAGGGATAGAAGCAGGTGGCGAGATCGATCCAGATCTAGGTCTCGAGAGTCCCGAGAACGTCATAAACACAGACGCGATAGAGACAGAGAGCGGGACGACCGCTATCGGAGTCGACATCATCGTCGAGATCGAACGCAATCATCAGAGAGGGGACCAGAGCATGTGGAACGTGAGGGACGCAAGGACAGGGACCGGGGGAGAGATAGGACTCCTCGTCATCTAAGACCGAAGGAGAAGACGATGCGTGAGTAGAAGGTGAAGAAAACTAGAGAGTTTGAAGAAACTTAATCTCGCCTGGAGGTGATGTCGCCACACCTTGGCTTACATCGAATTTTGCGATGTCAGGATCTATAGAAGACATGGAACGTTCCAGCGCCAGTCATTCCGTTCCGTCATCGTCATCAAATCCTCATTGTTCAATAATTCAGATTATTAGTCGTGTTTTTACCATCCATATTTCATCACTAGAGTTTCATACTGCATCTTACATCTTATACTTCTTGTACATCTTATAGCTGCTGATTTTGCTTGTATGTATAGCCTTTAGTTAAAGGTACTTTCTACCGAAGACACCGCTATCTGTGATCCATTAAGGCAAGAAGCGATCATTTTGAAAGAAATAAATCCTTGAGAGGATTACAGACAACACCGAGAACATCTAGCCTTCGGAGAAAAAAACTGACTAAATCGACGAGGTCGTCTCGAACTTCTTTCCTCCACCCATAGGGATTTCAAATTATTGAGGCCACCTCCTGAACTTGAAGGAATACGAAAACTTCTGGAGAATATAATCTAGACAGGGCTCTGAACCAAACAAGAGCTTTAATGCCGACGATGCCGACGAATCAGGAATTACTACGGATGAGACGACTTAATTGTCACGAACAGCACAATTCAACAACGATGACGAGAAACGCATTCCTACCTAGCCGCAAACCTGCCAAAAACACACCCCTCAACCATAGAACCTCCGAAATTCGAACCCTTGCTAATCACATCTTTAGCCTAGAGCATACGGATTGTGTCGGTCAAGTGATTCGAGCTCGAAGACAGAACAAGGACAGAAGGCAAGCTGATAGGGGGAACAAACTCCTCCTAAACATTAACACGAGGTCAAATACCGTCTCCTTCATACTAACCAGTGACCTGAGAAGAGTGGAAGATAATGGTTTCTTCGGATTAAAGGACGCAGGTTTACTTAGGATCGTAATGGGCACATACACAAAGCCCTCATCACTGTACGAAACTCTGCGACCGCCCAACAATGAAACCGGACCTAAGAGTGAGAACGAGATGCAGTCACGACAACGGTCAGTATTTGATGGAGAAAATCTTGACTACTTATAGCTGCCCAGGCCAGAAAATTGTGCGGAACCTGGTGAGTGAGCTATAGAAAAGAGAGAGCAGTGTATGAAATTCTCAAACAATAAGTCCTGTACGATATCCGATCTCCGATTCTCTTACCAATGAAGGGGCCGGGCCGGTCGGCATTTTTCGAAGCTCACGTGTTTACGCTGCTTAAACGTTCCCCCCTGACTTGCCTTGGAAATCTTTTTTTCAACGATGGTATATATATAGAACCCCTTACGACTTTTAAAACAACTCAACAACTCTGAACTATAGCAGCACATGTTCCTTGGCAAGAAGATGGTCAGACTACTATCATTTCTCCAGAATTACGTATACCAACCAGGATTCTTTGGGCTTTCTCCAACGAATGGAATGAGTCGCACTTCTTTTTGATCTTCTAGTTCACTGGTGCCAATGAAGTTCGTTATAAATCCATGCCACTCGCTGGCAATGCATGCTTTGAGTTTCGTCGCAAACGTTCATGCATCATGGCCCGTCATTCCGAGAATGTCTTCCATCAACATGCTTCGTGTACGGTCACCCGCGCTCCTTTGTCCGAGTATAAATGATATGGTTTCCACTTGCTTTCAGCCTCCCGCCTTCTCCACGACCATAGCCATATGACGGAGTACGACTATTCACCTGAAGCTTATGAGCGCTACATGGCGACTCAGCAGCGCATCTCCAAATGGGTGGCAACTACAGAAGGATACAGAAACGAATACGGTAACGCCCTGACCGTAACACCGTCTCAAACCGGCAGCTATCATCAACCAAGGGCCCAGCTTTCCAGCTCTCATTCACTCCGCTCCTCACATTCTCAGTACTTTCAGGACCCACTGCACCAGCAACCTCACTTCACATCTTCATGCCGACGCTCAACCGTAGACATCCATCCTCAATGTTCGCAACATTCTGGTAGTCATGATACCTCATCTCGGTCCTCTGCTCCTTTTGCTTCTTCCAAAATTCAACATCCACAAACTGTCTCTCAATCTGGGTCTTTTAACACTGTCCACATGGCATCTTATAAGAATCGCGACACCCATACAACCAAGACGTCCACAGCACACGTGGCTGTCTCGCATCCACCTTCTCAGCATCGCGATACCCATACAACAAGAACTTCTACAACATACGCGCCTGTATCACATCCTCAAAAGCCTTCAGTACCTTCTCAGCATGCATCCGTTCAGCCAGAGGCATATGTTCAACATTCACAAGGTGCAAACGTGGCTTCTCAGCGCTCGATCACATCGGTCTCACCCCTAGTACCATTACGCCATCATGCCTCTACCCCTCAGCTAGAAGTTGTGCACCGTCAGGAATCCGCTACATACGTGCTCACTATCCCCCCATCGGAGAAGCCTACATATGTATACGCACCTTCTGGGTGGGTTCCTTCGGCTGGGCTGGTTATTGTCCCCTCAAACGGTCAAAGTACTTCGATAGTGGTAAGAGATCTTTTGTTCGCCTCTTTGTAGCAATCAAGTGAATGTTTAATTTTCAAGCTTTCGCCACCTGCATCCAATGCCCAGATGTCTGTGTCCCAAGTCCAACAAAAAGGTCATGCACAGCCTCCTACTACTCAAGTGACAGCAAGCCCTTACCCGCCTTCGGCAATCCCGCAAACGTCGCCACACGCTTATTCCTCACATGCCATATATCCACCTGTATCATACGTCCCTGTACCGGTGGTAATTATCGAGCGCGAGCGGCGTAGCAAGAACGTTGGAGTTAAAAAGAGCAAGAAGAAAGACAAGCGAAATAGAGGCAAGGCGAGCAGCTAAAAGAGAAGTGCGACGTGGATATGTAAATTAAATTAGTAGTTTGGCTGATAATGCAAATGATGAAGATCTCAAGGATAGTGTATTCCCGTATATATGTTCGGATCTAGTCCTGACACGAAGTCCATAAAAAATCGGTTCATTAAATCGTGCAAACCTAATTGGCGTCCATTGATACTACCTGTATTTAATAAAGAATGATCGCCATTTAAGACTATACCAAACATGAATGTCTCAAGAAGCGATGAAGGTCAAGAATTACCTGATTACTAGGAATATTTCCGATTCCAATTAGACTGCGCATCATCAACAGGAATCACCACGAAACCACCATCGTTTCCGGCTCTAATGATGTGGTTGTTGATGTATGCCCACACCACCGAGTCAGATCTGCTAGGGTACCATCGTGCATCCTTGAGGCGCCTGTTTGGTGCTGCGGCATCGGTACCGAAGGTTATAGGAGATATGCCGATGTCAAAGAAGGTCGACTTAGGGGCCGTCTCTATGTTTTGGAGCGTGTCTGTCCTCTCATGTCCGACTGAGACGGACAGCACGCCATTGGCAGTGGTCAATACAACCAAGTGATTATCCTCGAGCATAGCCACGACGTGATCGCCTCCTTGGGAGAAAGAAAGCGAAGATACTCTGGGAACACAGTCAGGGAGGTACGAGAGGAGTTCCAGAGTTTTGCTATCCCAGAGATACAGGGCCCCATCTTCATCAGCACCGGCGATGCGCGATTCATCGACGGAGAAGGCTACGGCACTGATGGCAGTGACACCGCCTTTCAATGAATTCCCAACCACCTTAACCGCATCAAGCCTCCAGCAAAAGGTCTCATTAAAGGCGACAGATACGACTAGATTCCCTCCTGGTGATAGCGCGGTCCATCTGGGCTGAAATGTTTTTTTCGAGTTGAGTAACAAAGGAGCAAGGTTGTAGACTCCAAACGTGAGCCACCCAGCATACAGAACCTGTGATCCATCTGGTGTGAATGTTGCCGAGTGGATGTCAGGAATGATCTTTATCAGAGAAGCCCGGCGCACATCCCACACATAGACAGAATCATCACAACATGCTAGTGCAATGTTTCCACACGACCTAAAGGCCACTATGCTTACAATGCCTCCACTAGCTCGGCATGGGACCTTCCATGGATCACCAACTTGCTCCCCTGTATAAGGGTTCCACAACGAAACAGTCCCTTCTCTGGATCCTCCCAATACAATTTGAGAATCTGGTGAAAATGCGACCGATCGTCGACCTCCGGGGTAGAACACGAAGGAGTAGCTTTTTGGTTTGCATGTAGGGATCTCCCATATATGGGCGCGTTCATTATCGCACGAAATTAACAGCGTCTCGCTGGGGGAGATGGCCATGCATTCCACGACGGATTCGTGCATCATTGAATTCGTATCATTGATGTAGCAGCCGCCGTTGATGTCCCAAATGTGTATGAAGGGACCCTCCGAAGTTGAAGCAATATAGGACCCGTTTCTGGACATAGTCAGACGCTTGATCTTCCCATGGTGACGTTTGGGAAGCTCAAGTATGGTACGATACGGTTCTGTGCTGTGAAGAGAAAGTCGTCCATCTTCGTGACCAAAAACAACCTTGCTCCCATCAAATGAAAATTCCAACATGCTCCAGTCCCGCGGGACTTTGATCGCTGAAGAGTTTTTGCTGAGATCATATGAATTCCGTGGCAAACATAAGATCTCTTCCTCAACAGGGCGAAAAAGCCGGGTTCCATCAGGTGAAAATAACAAAGCTTCACGGCCTAAAGGGAATGTTATCGGTGTGACAGCCAAGCCATCTTCAGGGTTCCAGAGCAGTGAGTACCTATCAAAGGAAGTCCTAACAAAAGCGTTGTCGGATGGGATTGAAAGTGCCAGCGGTCCAGCGTGGTTTGGGTGAAATGATCGACCAAGGAGGTCATCCAGGTGAGATGGACCTCCAGTATCAGAACGATTTGTAATGACTCTCAATGTTGCATTCTGATGTTGAGGCATGTGCGATAGACCAAAACGGAGCGAGTAAAGGGCCGGTGTAGATAAGGTCTTCAGGTCCGAATTTTTCGACGCATAGTGAGTGTCATTAACAGTGGAATATGCACCAGCGATATGAAAAAGGCATACAAGGGCCATCTCAGCATTGGACGCTTCAATGTCGACGCAGAAACGCTTTGGTATGTGGTCCCCGGAACTGGTGATAAAGTCGAAAAATGATTTATGAACCTGAGGAATTGTATCTTCTGTGATATCATCTGGAGTTGCAACGAGCAGGGTCCTGAGATGCTCTACAAAGTTCTTGACATCAACCGGCTCGCTCTTAGGAGTCTCTCGCAAGTCCATCAAACTTTGGAGGTCACGGATGTTCTTCGGTTGGCGGAGGACCATGATTGATCCCATTAGACGGCGGAATGTCTCCAGAGTCCATGCATCAGAGAGTGTTTCAGGATAAGCAAACTCGAGGATGGTCCGATATAAGGTATTGATCTCCATCATGGCCTTGTTATCAAACTGGTCAAGTACGTTGTTGAGGACCTCTCTACCACGCAGACGTAGTCGGGCATCAATGTAATTCGAAGCCGTGACGGCCCAGATGAAGAGGCCGGATGATCGCTCGACTAGTTTCTCTAAACGATCATCGCCTGGCCATATGGCGGAGGGCAGGCAACGTTTCTTTGCAACCTCCGTAAGACGTCGTTTGAGGTACGTTTTCACATCCCGGTGAGAACTCGAGTCAGTTATATCGATTGCTAACTCTTTGATTTGGTGTCTATGCGCCGCGGTCCTGAATGACTTGAGGATCTCGTCTTCTGGACGGCTCGTGATCAAGATTTTGGCGTTAGGATAATCAGGAAGCTTTGAGAAAAGCTGTGAAAATATTGTGGCGGTGTCTTCGAGACGTTCTCTTTGAGTCTCGTCTAGACCATCGAAAATTACGACGATGGGTGTGTCGGGCTGATTGCGCGCAGCCTTGGTGAATGTATGAACAAAAAGGTTGGCTGCTTGTTGAGGTGTGTCAATTGAGAAAGACCGCCCCTTCAGGGCATCATGAAGATGTTGTTCGACTGACTCAGACTGTTTGGCGATTTCTCGTGAAACAGTAGGGAAGTATTTGCTAGGGTTGGTGGTATTAGAGTCATTGCGGTTGATGAACAACTGAGCACCGAGGATGGCTCGAGATTTGCATTCCCTAGCAATCGAGGCAGCAATGGCTGATTTGCCACAACCAGGGGGTCCCACCAGCCAAAGAAAGTTTTTCGATGTGTCCTTCAAAATATCATCAATCCAAGTTCGTATCTCATCAAGCATCTCCACTCGGGTGTTAGAATCGCATGGGTGTCTGTTTTGAGTGACGTATGTAGGATCCTGGATGATATGAGCACGAAGCTCTTCTTCTAAAAACCTTCGCCGTTCAAGTTCCGTCATAATTCGTTTCTAAGCCGTAAAATGAGTGAGAACCAGTGGAGGAGATAAATAAACTGACCAAATGCTCTTCTTGTGTCTTTGAGAGGTTCTCAAGGACCGTGGTCAAAGTGGATTGACTGGAGGATATTTTTGACAAGAACTGTAGGATTGCGTCAAGCCCTCCGGATATAGAGATCAAGGATCGAACCTCAAATTAGTAAATCAGTCAAATTCTCGACATGCATAGTAGATTGCTTACATTAAACAACTTCTCTGCCTCAGCCAGGCGTGCTTGGAAATCACGAATTTCGCCCGCAATTTTGGGGCTAGAAATGCTCCATCGACCATCCATCTACAAGATGATGTAAATTCTATGTAATAGAAGATGGTTGTGCTAACCAATCGCTCAGCAGCCCAGGCACAGATTGCATCCACAAGATCACTATAAACGATATCAATCACAGTTCCTCCAGAGGATGAAACACACACACCGCATGCTTGCAAGGTTGTCGCTTGTCTTCCTTGTAAATCGGCCATTTCCCGCTTTGGAAAACGATTCTCTTACTCGATTGACCCAGTTGAGAATTTTGAGAGCGAAGTTTCGGACTTCTGTTTTTGCGTATGAGATCTTCTATCAAATCGCAAAGAAATGATAAACAATAAGTTTTATAGGCAGGTGGAAAACCATACCGCACTCAACTGGATGAGTTGAGTAAGGGATTTCATCAAGCTTTGCGCGGGAAACGGGGAATTCGGTATCAGATCTAGATAATCCCGTCCAGAGTCTATCGCATCACTAACACGCCGTAAAATGTGGTCGAGGGTAGAATCCGGGTGATCAAGCGTCCATCGTGACAATGCAGTGAAGAACTCTGCGTTGAGCTCCCACTTCTCGGCTGACTGAGGAGATGATTGCACCCGAAATGGGCCACTTAGTAGAGCAGCGTCAGTCATCAGGATCAAATGTAGTAGTTTAAAGAATGACCTGTTGGTTGTCAACCTTCGACGAGGCAAAAAAGTCATAGTCCGAGTTGCTGCGAAGGAAGCTAGGCAGTGGACGTAGCTGACGTGAAGATGGTTTGTTGTAGTTTCTGGGCCAGTCCGATCTGTAGTGATTCTTGATAAGTCGTAATCAACCATAAATCACGTCTAGTGAAAGTCTGATAGATGGTACTCAATTCCTTCTATTGACGAGATGATCACAAGCCGAAATATTTCGGCAGGACTTTGACAATACAGGTCACAGTCAGAGGACGAGCACTTGCTTCATATACCGAGACTACGTCGATGTCTGAGTGTATAATTGCTATAGAGGTCGAAGTTCTTCCCATTCGCATGATCACGCAGACATTACCGCTGCACTCGTCCGCAATTCCGAGATCTAGAATAGATCGAGGTTTTTCTGTGCAGCGGACTATGTGTGGGAAAAATGTCTTCGATTTTTGCCGTCATGTGACTGTGTTTGTTCTCGTTGCCATTTGCCATTACTTCCTTCCGGTAAGCGTGGGAATAATGTCTTCGATTTTTAACGTCATGTGATACTACCGTTCGTCTGTACGGTTACAGAAATGCGTGGGAATAATGTCTTCATGTCTTCGATTTTTAACGTCATGTGATACTACCGTTCGTCTGTACGGTTACAGAAATGCGTGGGAATAATGTCTTCGATTTTTAACGTCATGTGATACTACCGTTCGTCTGTACGGTTACAGAGACGCATGGGAATAATGTCTTTGATTTTTAACGTCATGTGATACTACCGTTCGTCTGTACGGTTACTTAGTCAGCAGTAGACCATGTACGCATGGGAGTAATGTCTTCATTTTTTAACGTCATGTGATACTACCGTACGTCTGTACGGTTACAGAAATGCGTGGGAATAATGTCTTCAATTTTTAACGTCATGTGATACTACCGTTCGTCTGTACGGTTACAGAGACGCATGGGAATAACTTCGATTTTTAACATCATGTGATACTACCGTTCGTCTGTACGGTTACAGAGATGCGTGGGAATAATGTCTTCGATTTTTAACGTCATGTGATACTACTGTTCGTCTGTACGGTTACTTAGTCAGCAGTAGACCATGTACGCGTGGGAGTAATGTCTTCATTTTTTAACGTCATGTGATACTACCGTAAGTCTGTACGGTTACAGAGATGCGTGGGAATAATATATTCACTTTTTAACGTCATGTGATACTAGTACGGTTACATATATGTGTGGGAATAGTGTCTTCCCTTTTTAACGTCATTTGTTCCGTAGCTTTACTATGTTAATATTTGATATCTACATACGCCAGGATGTAGCCACGGTTGGGTCTGTTTTAACACATTCTCTACACCCACTCGGTCCGTAATGTTCCAATTTTATTTGGCTGACGTTCTTTCCTTGCCAGATGTATTGGATGTCCAGTCGACCCATAGATCAAGCGGTCTCTGAAAAATAGGCCTATTTCAATGACTAATTGTGAGTATTTCTATGTCCTGCCTGGTACAGGCACGACAGGACACGATATTAGATCGCAGATAATAGCCGCCACGCAAAAACCATATATCGGAGCAGACACATGCATTATGACTTATTTCCTTGGCTGCCTTCTGTGGAGAGCGATCCCTGAATACCAGTGCTGATATACCCCCCGAAAGATTCGGCATATCGCCACTATCTAATGAACACCTATTGTCACTTGAGAGGTCTGTTATCCAGCGCAATAGATATATGACAACAAATCATTGATTTACTAGATCATGGCACTTACTGATTTCGACAGTCTGCCATGCGACAAGCCGTCATTACGACCAATTATTAATGCGCCGCGGCTTAACATGGAGCAACAATGGGCTATGCTCAAAGTTAAATATTCTTATTCAGACTCTTCCGACAGTTATTCGGATTGCTTAACATGGAGCAACAATGGGCTATGCTCAAAGTTAAATATTCTTATTCAGACTCTTCCGACAGTTATTCGGATTCCCTCCCTACTTACTTCAGACTCTACTCCAAATCGTATGCGTTTTCTCGTGGTCGTTCACCGTCGCTGTTTCTATATCCCTTATTGATGTGTTCGTGACGAATACAGGTCGCCGCCACCGTATCATTGACATCATGATTCTAAGTATCTCCTCGCCTAAGCAGAGGTATTTATATGCTTCGTTTCCCAAAACCAAGGCGCGTACTACTCGATTTGATGTCTTCTCCAATCCGAGCTTCTCTACGTCGTCCCACTATTTTTTCCTTTATGTCTTTATCCGCTCCCTCGTGTGCCCCTTGGTGGTGCTCCTCCCTCTAAGTATGATGGCAGAGACGACTCAGCACGCTACGACCCTTACCAGCGAGACATTCGCTGTTTAAGCGGCCGTTGTGCGTCGACGAGCCATAATCTATAGTGCTCCCGGGATGCTCGTATAATGATGTTACGGACTTCAGCATTTTCAAATGCTGTTACGGACTGGGGTTTTGTTGTTTGCACTAGCAAGACATACGGTCAAAGACACCCAACCCGTTCTTTCATCCTCAATTTACTACCACATGGAGCACTACCGCGATATCCTATTGTGGCGCCCTCACACATCCTCCCATCGCCCCTCTGGTATCAAGATGCGCGCCATGTCTTGTCAGGGGATTCTCCAGGTGACGGAGAGGTATTCAGATGTGCTGTATCACATTAGACCCGCTCATCTCGTTTTTCTGTATGTTTTGACTTCTTGGTTCGCTCGTTAATTGACCTTGAGTCAGGAGCTATACGCATCGTGACAAACGGACCCATCTCACAACGAAAGCTTTCGATGGACGAGGAATTCTCGTTGCCGCATTCCATACGCACGAAAATCAATGGCTTGATGAAGTTTGGACTTACTCGGATGCTTCGAAAGAGGTCGAGTGGAACGCAAAGCTCATCGTCGCCAAACATATAGTACGCCGCAAGCCTAACGAGCCTGATTTCACTTCATGTGGAAAGGATTTGGTACGTGAAGTGTTCTTGACGATCGAACTTGCTTAATGTTATGCGCAGTGCGGCAACGTAACGATACCTCATCAAGTAGATCTGGGCATAAAGGCCAATATTTTCATGCTCGACTAGAGGTATGTTCGCTTTATGCATATCGAAACACTCGTACTAAACGTTCTGTTTCTAGTTATTTTTATTGTAGTTAGTAGAATATCTATATATACATTCTATACCCGTAGCTGGACGTCAAGACTAAACACACGCTGCTGGGTTTATGCGGTGTTCGGTGTCCACCGTCATTGGAGCCTTAGGCGCAATTCTCATGAGGAACATTGAATGGTACGTCGTCTTTGCTCTATTGTCAGTAAAGCTCTTATAGATTAAACGTCTTTAGTGGAACGGTTTCGTAATAATAGTAGAAGACCCTTTATTAATCATTTGTATCGGTGCAGCTAATAATTACATTAATACTTCACTACTGAGGCCATAATTTGTTTCTTATCAAAAAAAGGGCAAAGAAACCTGTTGCCTGTTTCGTAGCTAGGTTTTACAATAGAAACCGGCAAATTTCCTCTGTCTGAAGACTTTTTTCTATCGGAAATTGATACATTGGAAATGGCATAACAGTTTACCTTTTCACATTTTTATTATTATTATTATTATTATTATTATTATTATTATTATTATTATTTTTTTTTATATATTTTTTATTTTATTTTATTTTATTTTATTTTATTTTTTTTATTGACGTTAAACTGCCAGTTTTCAGAAGACCAATGTAAGGGCCTGATGAATCGCGACAATCATGTGAGCTAGCCTAGGAGAGGAGGCGCAAGTGAGACTGGGTTCCGTAGAGAACTTTCACTTTGACGTCCTCCTCCCTAGTGAGCTAGCCTAGGAGAGGAGGCGCAAGTGAGACTGGGTTCCGTAGGGAACTTTCACTTCGACGTCCTCCTCCCTAGGTAAGAAAACACAATCGGGTGCCATTCGTGCTTACTACTAGTCAGCCGTTCATATTTTCGTATATGATGTCTTTATGCCAACCTGGATCGTCAACGTTCAGCTAACTGAGCTTTATTGCCAGTAGGTAAAAGGATTACCGAAACACCTTAATCGGTATCATAGTATCATGATTTGTTATTCCCCTACACTGTTTAATACTTCAATTTTCTGATTGTGATACCGTAGGCTTGTTAAATACAATTGTGATTGTGATACCATAGGCTTGTTAAATACAATTGATTATTAGCATGTCCAAGTCATCCGATCACTTACAACGTCCCTGATTGTGATACCATAGGCTTGTTAAATACAATTGATTATTAGCATGTCCAAGTCATCCGATCACTTACAACGTCCGCAATGAAACATTGTCGGTGTCACACCGTCCTGATGTATAGCCCGTTAGTCCAATGTAGTACACTATCTACATATATAGTACACTATCTACATCTGTAGTACGCTATATACAACGTTCAACCATATACCATATACAGTACGACATATACAATGTACAATATTTAGGGTTGCGAGCAAGAAATTACGACAGGGGCCTCCTCCCAACCTCATCTTCCTCCTCCGTCTCTCCCACGGTCGTCGTCGCTGCTGCTTCCGCTTCGACCATCGCCGCTTCAACCATCTCCGCTGTTGCCACTGCCCCTCTTCCCGTCATTGCTGCCATCACTGCGGCTTCACCCGCCTCCGCTGTTGTCATTTCTTCTTCTAAAGTCAATACCAACATCGCGACTATTTCATTCCGTGTTGGCATGGGCTGGCCAGCGTCCGCTGCCACTTCCATCCAAGTTCCCGGTGTCACTGCATTCCTGCGTCGGTGCGCTGCTAACAGACCTCCCAACTGATTGATTCCTTGCGTAATCTCTGGTGGGATCTGCTGGGGCAGCCCTTGCTGGATGAGGGCGAACGCCGAGGAACTACCGTCCAATAACAGTCGGTACTCGCGCACCATTCCTGGGCGTGAAGATGTATCAGGTATATGGTATGGGACATAGGGTCACTTACGCATAACATCTTCATGGGACGACGCCAACGCGTTCAACAGCCAGTTCCTCCTCCTTAAAATCCGTGGCTGTGCCGCCTCCACTCGCCGTATTGCCTGTTGTACCTCCTCTATCTCCGACGCCCCGGGTGCCGCATTGTCCGACCCTCGATTCTCGATATTCTCTACTCACGCTCGCAACCCAGCCAACTCGTCTTCGATAGCCACGCGTGCCACTAAAGCGGCATCCCTGTCTCCAAATGCTCTGTCCCTGTCACAAATAGCTGCATTCCTCTCTTCCCGCATGGCCTCTTGAGCGCGTCGTTCCTGCTGAAGATCCTCTCGCGTGTGGTGCAGCTGTAATGTTACCCGGTACCCATTTGCCATGGCCTCTTGCAACTGCTGGCGCGTTTCCTCATCAATAGACGATTGGGCAGGTATCGGGGGGATTTCACGGATATCCGACATGTCCAAGCTTGGGGACCTCCGCGCACGCTTGTACCCTATTATCTCCACCGACTCGGTCGAAGCTCGGCGCTTCCCTTTGTCCTGTTGCGGAGACGACGCTTCCACCCTTCCTCCTTGCGACGAACCCTCAGTCTGTGTAACCTGCGGTTACTAGCTAGAACTATCTGTGTATTTCACACAGTGCTAAATCAGACCGCAATATCGGATTTG